>PVKV010010818.1:0-19175 GCA_004027835.1 Alouatta palliata
GAGAACACATGGACACAGGGAGGGGAGCATCTCACACTGGGGTCTGTTGGGGGGAAAAAGGGGAGGGACAGCAGGGGGTGGGGAGTTGGGGAGGGATAGCATGGGGAGAAATACCAGATGTAGGTGATGGGGAGGAAGGCAGCAAATCACACTGCCATGTGTGTTCCTATGTAACAATCTTGCATGTTCTTCACATGTAACCCCAAACCTAAAATGCAATAAAAAGTATATAAAAAAAAAAAAAGTGTAGATAAAAATCTGAATTTCTTAAAAGGCAATTGTGTATGCACACATATTCCATTATTCTGTCTGTTGAGAACATAGAAGCAAACAACAACCTAACAGCAATAAGCACACCTAGCACCTAGAGTTTAGTACTTCTAACACCATCTTCAATTTAAAAAAACAAACAACAACAACAAAAATGAGTTCAATTCCTTAGAGGAATATCTGAATCTAGAACTGGGGCAGGAAATATACCAGATAATCTTAAAGCATTTTACAGTGCCAGCAAGGAAGGAAGTGTATGCACACACACACACACACACACACACCCTACCCACACACACACAGTTATGTAGGTATGTCGAAGGGACAGAGGAACCAGCTGAAATATCTCCCAAGTGCCAAAAATGGAGCAATTCAAGCAACAAAGTAAACAAAATAGTACTGGATTGTCCCAGTAGAGAAAATAATATTCAGGGGTCTGCATTAATATTAAAATAAGTAAATAAATGGGAGAGAAATGACAAATTTCCCTTGCAAAAGAATTCCAAATATTTATGTAGATACTCTGTTCTCAATGAGATGGAGTTTTTTAATTCTAGGTTGCTTATGATAACTTTGTTCTAAGAAATGCAAACTGGAAAAGGAGAAAGAAGAGCAACTTTGTGATGGAAAAACCTGGCAAACACCACCTCAGTCAGGTGATCAAGGTTAACATTAGCCATGATAAGCCATGTTGATACCATGTACTCAATATGATGTGATGACAAAGGCATTTTAACTCTGTTGTCTTTCTCCCAAGAACACCATCCCCCAGTGTAATCATGAGAAAACCATCCAAAAAGTGTAAATTAAGTAACATGGCACAAAATAACTGACCAGTATTCCTTGAAACTATCAGTCATCAAAGCCTAGGAAAAGTCAGAGAAACTGTGAGAGTGAAGAGGATCCTAAGGAAATATGAGGACTAAATATAACATGTCCTTGGATGGGATTCTAGAACAGATAAAGGACATTAGGCAGACATTAAGGAAACCTGAATGACGTATGGGCTTAATGATTTATCAGTAATGATTTCTTAATTTTAACAAATGTGCAATACTAAGGTAAGATATTAGAAATAGGAGAAGCTGAACATGGAGTATGAGAACTCTTTGAACTATCTTCACAATTTCTTCTGTAAATCCAAAACTTCTCTAAAGTAAAAGTTTTACTTTTTTAAAAAAAAGGAAACTGTGAAAAAGTTTATTTTTGTAATTAAACATGAAATATTATTTATTTTGCATACATAATTTAGCTGTGTTGAAGCAAATCTCCCTATGTATCTTACACTCCTTTACGTTTTCCGTAGCATTTATCATCATCTGACATACAGTCTATTTATTACTTTGAAATAAGAGATATGGAGACAGGGTTTCTTTGTGTTTTGTTTAATCTTAGATCTCCTTCGTGATATCAGTTAGCTATTATTGATTAACAAGCCACACCAAAACTTAGTCATTTTAAACGACAGCCATTTTTACTTCTCACATATCTATGGGTCGATAGGCAGTTCTGCTGATCTGTGCTAGGTTTGGCTGATTACTATGGAGTTCATTCATCTGTCTTTGGTTAGCAGACTGCTGGGCTGGAGACTAGCTAGTCTAAGGTGGCCTTAGCTGAAATGATATGTTGAGCATTAAAGATTTTTATATGGATTTGTGTTCTTGCTTCCTTGGCATGCCCTTAGCAATGCTATCAATGTCTGTCCCATACTCCTGTTAAGCCTGTTTTTTTTTTTTTTTTTCTAGTCTTTCTTAACCATTTATTTTCTATGTGAGGCATAAGAAAAAAGAGAACATTGTGTCTCAGAGCTGTTTCTACATGTTAGGGGCTCACGTTTTTTATTACACTGGAGTTACAGCATGCATGTAGACTTTAAATGTAAATATACAAGTAAATACGTGAAAAATGTATCTCACATTAATATAGTTTGGATGTTTTTCCCCTTCAAATCTCATGTTGAGATGTAATCCCCAGTGCTGGAGGTAGAGTCTGGTGGGAGGTGTTTGGGTCATGGGAGTGGATTCTTCATGAATGGCTTGGTGCTTTCCCTGAGGTAATGTGTTCACAAGAGACCTGGTGTTTAAAAGAGCCTGGTACCTCTCTTTCTTGCTTTCTTTCTCTCACTATGTGATATGATGGCTCCCCTTTCTGCCGTGATTGTTTCTTGAGGCTTCACCAGAAGCAGATGCTGGCACCATGCTTCATGTATAGCCTGCAGAACTGTGTGTTTATAAACCTCTTCTTTATAAATTACCCAACCTCAGATATTTCTTTATAGCACTACAGACTAATGCATGTATTCCTACAGCAGATCAGCCTACATGTGTTTTCATGGTAGTGGCAAGATGCTGAAAAAGGAAACAGAAATGTACAAGCCTTTTTTTAAGCCTGTACCACATCAACTTTGCAGGTGTTTTATTGGCTAGATCAAGTCACATGGCTGTGGAGTTCTAATAAGTGAGAAGGAATCAAGCTGACAGGATCAGGGGAAGGAAAAAAGAAAAAGAAGATAAGCTATGTCTGCCTTTCTTCATGGTCCAGGACATGTAGCCCTCCTGCACTCAGCTCATTATCAAACATCTACCAGTTAGCTCACTGCAACCTTGGTGCTATGAGTACTGCATAAAGCCCTCTTCAGCATACAGCCCAAGCACCATTCTACTTTTCAAGATTAATTTTAGAATAAGTTTGTCAATTCCCAGAAATTAGTTTTGACTGATATTGTTATTGAATCTACAGATTTGCAGGAGAACTGACATCTTTACAATATTACAATCTATGAGCAGAGATTATCACTCTTTAATTCCTCTCTAATAAAGTTTTGTGGGTTTCTGTAGAGATTTTTCACAGCTTTTATTCAGTTTTGTCATAGGAATTTGATGTCTGTTGATGCTGTTAATTATCAAATCTTATTAAAATTATATTTTCTATTGTCTGCTAGTGTAATGTATCTTAAAATTTACTCTTATATATTGGCTTTATATCCAGCACACATACTAAATTCATTTTTTAATTTTAATTGTGTATTCATGGATTCTTTCTGATGTTTTAAGTATACAACTATATCATCTGCGAATAATGATACTGTTTTTCCCTTTAAAATATATAGGTATTTGACCCAGACTCAATTTTGTCTTTTTTCCCTATGGCACCAATAGTCTTCTGGTAATTGTTCACTCATTCTCATCATATTCAACTCATAGTTAATCAACAACTCTTGCTGGTTACTCTGAAATGTCTTCTACATGCATCTCTTCCTTTCCCATTTCATAGTCACTGCTACACTATTCCCAACCAATGCTTTCATGTACCAGTATAATAGTTTCCTAATCATTCCTTCTAACCATCCTTCTTTTTTCACTTGTAACTGACCACTTCATTAAATTAACCTTTAATACATCACACCAACCACTGCTTCTTTGCCCCAATATTTTACTGATTCTTTGCTCCAAGAAAAATCCAAATTTCTTAACTTAGTATTTAAAGCCCTAAAAATGTAATCTAATCCTAAGATTGCAACTCTTTTACCTTTGTATTGTGTATCAGGTGAAACTATTTGCTTAATTCATATCTTCAAATTCTTGACTTTCCCCTTTTGTAAAACATGGCTCTCTTTATGTCCCTCTACTTCATATGTGTATTTCCTTTTTTCTTACAACGGGTTCTACTTTTTTAATGCTTATAAAAATTCTTATCCATCCATTCACATGGAATTTAATTAGGCACTGCTTTTTAATCTTCCTTGATGTTTCTTTTCAACAAATACTGACATTTTTATGTCTCTTCCTTTCCCAAAGCCAACTATAAGATCCTGTGACCCAGGATTCATCAAGCACTTAATGCCTATTATGTTTCAGGCATTATGGACAAGGTACCTATTCTGATCTCAAATAATAACAGCAAGGCAAATAACAAACAAATAAATATCTAAATAAGGCATTTCCAAATTTTGATGAAGACTGCAAGAAAAATAAACAACAGAATGTGATACAGAAGAGTGGGAGAAGTCAACTTTGTGGTCACTAGAAAAAGAATCTCTTAGGCAGTGGTATTGGTATTTGTGTGAAGAAATAAATGATGAATCAGAGCCAACCACGATATTAGCTGAGGGAAGAGCATTCGAAACATATGGAATGGCAATTGCAAAGGCTCTGGCGTACGAAAGCTTTTGTGTGCTTAATAATCAGAAAGGAGAACAGAGTGTCTGGAGACTATTGAAGATGATGAGCCATATGAAATAAAACTGGAAAAGGATACAGGCCTATTAACATGCTTGAAAGAGATTGAAAATGTCTGACTTATTTATAAGAGAAATGAGAAGCTAATAAATTGATATGAAACAAGGGAGCAACATGCTGTCTTTTACTGTTGTGCATGACACTGTGGCTGATATGTGAATAATGGATTGGGGAAGAGCTAGAATACAAGAAGGAAGGTAAGATTTGAGGCAATTTTCATTTTCCCAGGTGAGAGATAATCCCAGCTGGATTTGGGTGGAGGCAGTAAAAACAGAGATGAGTAGATGGATTTGAGAAATGAGTTTAAGGTATAAAGAATTAGATACCAGCTGATGAAAGAGCCATTTTTACTGAAATTACAGAAGACTTGGAAAGGAACAAGTTTGTGATAGGAGGTTCTGGTTTCATTTTTTACAAGACTAAACTATTAAAGCTCCCTATTGGTCATTGACTATGAGTTGATAACAAAAAGATTTAAACCATCAATAATAGAAGGTATTTAAGGCTGGGAGACAAGATACCATTGAGGAGGCCAAGCAGTTAGAAGAGAAGGGGGACTAGGACTGGCCCTAAAACATTCCAGATTTTAAAGACCTGATAAGAGAGTGGCCAGGAAGTGACACTGAGAAGGATCAGCCAAGAAGGCATGAGGGAAGCCAAGTGACTGCAGTATTACAAAAGCCAGTGTGAAGAGTATGGACGTATACCTAGGTAACAAACCTGCTCATTCTGCACATGTATCCTGGAACTTAAAATTTTAAAAATAAATAACAGACTAAAAATAAAGAGTGTTGAAAGAAAGAAGGAACAGTGGGCTGGGTCCACTATTGCTAAGAAGTTAAGAGAAAAGGGATCCCATAGGCTTTGGCAACATGAAAAATAAAAACAAGTGATGATTTTTTTCAAGCATGTTTGAATCATTGGGATGGAAGTCAAATTGGATGGACTTAAGAGATGTGAGAAGTGGAAGACAGGGAAGATAGAGCACAGTTTCAAGAGATTTTTCTATAAAAGAGGGAAAAATACGTGGTGTTAGCTGAAGGGTTATGTGGAGTCAAAGGACATTTGAGATTCTGTTTTTTCTTTTGGTGTGGTTTTTATTTATTTTAAGATGGATGGTTTGAGAGCATGTGTGTATGCTGATAAGCATGAAATAGTTGAGCAGGCAGGACTCATGATATATGAGAGAGAATCCATAAGTGAAAAAGCGATGTTTTAAAATATTGCTGAACTGATCTGACCCTGGGGCCTTCAGGCTCATAAATAGAGCACACTCCTTATTCTCCATATTAGCAAAGAACTGGGTCAGCACAGATTGATCAAACTTGGCATAGCACCAATCCCCATGCTGACCATGAATCTTGATCTTCTCACTCTTCCTTCACCTACTAATTTATTTTACATCCATAGCTGTTAAAAAGTTATAAAATATATGTCATATCATCCTACCTACAGTTCCCTTGTGAAATGAAACTGTCTTTAAAAAGACAGTTATATGATAAAATTATATAATGAAAAAAATAAAGAAACAATAAATATTGCCAATCCACAGGTCTCCAAAACCAGTTTATTAGAAATATTCAAAAGTTTACCACACACAAAGTTTTCAGGATGATGGCTATTTGCTGAAGTATGGATTAAGCACCATTGGTGGTGAACTAGGTGAATTTACAAGTGATATACTAAGAGACGGAGAGGAGGGGAGCCTCAGCTGGAAGGATAGGGCCAAAGTGGTTGAAAAGTCAAGGAAGGGAACAATGGATACGAAGGAAGGGAACAAGTGGAACAGGAAGAAAGTCCAGAGGCTGCTGAAGTTTTTTTCTGATTCATTCTGTCAGACCCAGCAGTCCACTCAAAGACACACACACACACATATTCATGAACTTGTACCAGTTTCCTGCCTGTAACCCTGCTTTAGAGTTTTCAGAGCAGGGCTGGGCCAGCTGAGATTAGATGGCCAGAGAGTAGCAGAGTAGCACCAGTCTAAGCAAGGTCAGCTCCTGGCAGCCAATGCTGGAACCCAGAACAAGTGCTTTCAGAAGGCAAGGATGAAGTCCTTGTGTCCACTGTACCATTCTCAGAGGTAGATGAGTTGAGCTATTACAAGAGAGGCTTGAGAGTCTATTAGAATTGGGCGCTAGTCTTGGCTTTGAGACTCACAAGCTACATGAGGCTGTATGTTTCATGTCACCTTACTGATAATCAATGAAATGGTATGAATAAGAGAACTAACCAGTGAGGTCATGAGTGTAGTGTCTGGCTTATTTAAAATAAATAAATAAAACAGAACCCCACGAGTAAATCTTCTCCCTTCATTCATTCAATTTTCCAATCAACAAATATAATTGTTTGAGTTACTTGTTTATTAACTTATCAAAAAATTGTTTTAAATATCCAGAACATTGTGAATTTGGTGCTTACAAAACTGGAAATTATTAAATAGCTACATGTTCTGAAGAACAGACCCAGAATCTTTTCAGATGACCTACTGAAATAAAAATGTGTTGAATAAAATCCACTTATAGAGAGCCCAGAAAAACTGCTTCACACCTAGATCCATCTGATCTTTCACATGGTCAACAAAAAAAGGCAATAGGAAAAGGATTTCCATTCAATAAATTATGCTGGGATAATTGGAGAACTATATGCAAAAGAATGAAACTGGACCCGTTCCTTATACCACATACAAAAATAAACTCAAGATGAATTAAAGACTTAAATGTAAAACCTAAAACCATAAAAACCCAAGAAGATAAACTAGGAAATACAATTCTGAATATAGGACCTGACAAACATTTCATAACGAAGATGACAAAAAAAAAAAAACTGTACCAAAAGCAAAATTGACAAACTGGATCTAATTAAACCAAAGAGCTTCTGCACAGCAAAAGAAACTGTCAACAGACTAAACAGACAATCTACGGAATAGGAGAAAATATTTGCTAACTATGCACCTGACAAAGGTCTCATGTCCAGAATCTGTAAGGACCTTAAACAAATTAGCAAGAAATAAACAAACAACTCCATTAAAAAGTGGGAAAAGAACATTAACACTTTTCAAGAGAAGACATGCAAGTGGCCAAAAAGCATATGACAAAATGCTCAACACCACTAATCGTTCGAGAAATGCAAATCAAAATCACAATGAGATACCATCTCATACCAGTGAGTGGCTATTATTAAAAAGTCAAAAAATAACAGATTCTGGTTAGGCTGTAGAGAAAAGTGAAAGATTATACACTGATGGTGGGAACGTAAATTAATTCAGCCATTATGGAAAGAACTTTAGTGATTTCTAAAAGAACTTAAAACAGAATTATCACTCAACCCAGCAATTCCGTTATTGGATATATACCCAAAGGATATAAATCGTACTACCATAAAGACACATGCATGTGTATGTTTATGACAGCACTATTCACAATAGCAAAGACATAAAATCAACCATGATGCCAATCAACAGTAGACTGGGTAAAAAAAAAATGTGGTACATATTCACCATGAAACACTGTGCAGTCTTAAAAAAGAATGAGATCATGTCCTTTGCAGCAACATTGATGGAGTTGGAGGCCATTACCCTAAGTGAACTAACACAGGAACAGAAAAGCAAGTATCTCATGTTTTCACATATAAGTCAGAGCAAAACATTGAATACGTAAGGTCACATGAAGGAAACAATGGTCACTGACGCCTACTTGGGGATAAAAGGTAAAGATAAAAGAACTACCTATTGGGTACTCTGCATATTACCAGGATGATGAAATAATCTATGCACCAAACCCCTATGACATGCAATTTACCTACATAACAAACTTGCAAGGGGGCCCTGAAACAAAAATTTTAAAATGTTAAAAAACAAACATTTTAAAAAATACTTATAATCAATTAAGAATTAACTTTTAATATCCCACCCAATTGGAGTTAAGTTTAAAATACATGTTGTATTTTCCTGCTACATGGATATGCTGGTTGGTATTAAAAATTTTAAAACACCTTTGCATAATTAACTTTAAACACCATTTTCATCTTGAAATAAGTGAAAGTGTACTGCATAATTATTAATGACTAACAAACTCTATATTTCTGCACCATCCTCACTAAAGAAATTATAAAGCAGCTTTAAGGTAATGGTACTTACTTATGATTGATTCCCAGACTATCATCAGGGTGATTTAAAAAATTTTTAATTATGCTGCCATATAATATTTGAGTAGTATATATGTGTACAATAAACCCTTCCAGACATTGGCTTAGGCAAGGATGTCATGACAAAGGGCCCAAAAGCAAATACAATAAAAACAAAATAAATAGCTGGGACCTAATTAAACTAAACAGCTCTTGCATGGCAAAGCGAACAGTCAGCAGAGTAAACAGACAACCCCAAGTGGGAGAAAATCTTCACAATGTATATATATGACAATCTATATTATCCACAAAGATTGTGGATAATATCTACAATCTACAACAAACTCAAATCAGTAAGAAAACAAAACAAACAATCCTATCAAAAAGTAGGCTAAGGACATGAATAGACAATTCTCAAAAGAAGATATACAAATGGCCAGCAAACATATGAAAAAATGTTCAACATCATAATCATCAGGGAAATGCAAATTAAAACCACAATACGATACCCCCTTATTCCTGCAAGAATGGCCATAATGAAAAAATTAAAAAACAGAAGCAGCTGATGTGGATGCAGTGATAAGGCAACACTTTGACACTGCTGGTGGGAATGTAAACTACCATTTAGTTACTCCACGCTATCGCAAACAGTGTGGAGATTCCTCAAAGAACTAAAAGTAAAGCTACCATCGGATTCAGCAATCCCACTACTGGGTGTCTACCCAGAGGAAAAAAAGTCATTATTCGAAAAAAAATGCTTACACACACGTGTATAACAGCACAATTCACAATTGCAAAATAGTGGAACCAACCCAAATGAGCATCACACAATAACTGGATAAAGAAACTGAGATATAGATAGATAGATAGATGATAGATAGATAGATAGATAGATAGATAGATAGAGATGTGTGTGTGTGTAATGAAATATTACTCAGCCCATAGAATGGAATTAATTAAGAGTATTTGCAGTGACCTGGATGAGAATGGAGACTATTATTCTAAGTGAAGTAACTCAGGAATGGAAAACCAAACATTGCATGCTCTCATTGATATGTGAGAGCTAAGCTATGAGGACACAAAAGCATAAGAATGATACAATGGACTTTGGGGACTTGGGGGAGAAAAGTGAGAGGGGGATGAGGGATAAAAGACTCAAAATATGGTGCAGTGTATACGATGGGTGAATCAAAATCTCATAAATCACCACAAATAACTTACTCATGTAAACAAATACCACCTGCACCCCAATAACTTAAGGAAAATAAGTTAAAATAAATATAAATAAATAAAAGGAAAAGAAAAAGCCATTCATATTACTGCTGTCCAAATACAAAGGTTTGGACAAAAATGCTCCTAAAATGCTTTCCCAGAGTGATCAGTTACCCGGAGGTTGCAGGTTGCATTTTATATATATGTATGTGTGTGTGTGTATATATATATATATATATATATGTGTGTGTATACATATATATATGTATGTATATATATATATATGTATGTATATATATATATATGTATGTATATATATGTGTGTGTGTATTTTATTGCACTTTAGGCTCTGGGGTACATGTGCAGAACATGCAGGATTGTTGCATAGGTACATACATGGCAATGTGGTTACCTGCCTCCATCCCCCCATCACCTATATCTGGCATTTCTCCCCATGTTATCCCTCCCCAACCTCCCTACCCCTGCTGTCCCTCCCCTATTTCCCCCCAACAGACTCCAATGTGTGATGCTCCCCTCCCTTCGTCCATGTGTTCTCATTGTTCAACACCTGCCTATGAGTGAGAACATGTACTGTTTGATTTTCTGTTCTTCTGTCAGTTTGCTGTGAATGGTGGTTTCTAGATTCATCCATGTTCCTACAAAGGACACAAACTTGTCATTTTTTATGGCTGCATAGTATTCCAGGGTGTATATATGCCACATATTCCTTGCCCAGTCTATCATCAATGGGCATTTGGGTTGGTTCCAGATCTTTGCTATGGTAAACAGTGCGGCAATAAACACACACGTGCATGTGTCTTTATAACAGAATAATTTATTATCCTTTGGATATATACCCAGTAATGGGATTGCTGGGTCAAATGGAATTTCTATTTCTAGGTCCTTGAGGAATCACCACACTGTCTTCCACAATGGTTGAACTAATTTACACACCCACCAACAGTGTAAAAGCATTCCTATTTCTCCACATCCTCTCCAGCATCTGTTGTCTCCAGATTTTTTAATGATCACCATTCTAACTGGTGTGAGATGGTATCTCAATGTGGTTTTGATTTGCATTTATCTAATTACCAGTGATCATGAGCATTTTTTTCATATGTTTGTTGGCCTCATAAATGTCTTTTTTTGAAAAGTGTTCATATCCTTCACCCACTTTTGAATGAGTTTATTTGTTTTTTTTTTCTTGTAAATCTGTTTTAGTTCTTTGTAGATTCTGGATATTAGCCCTTTGTCAGATGGGTAGATTGCAAAAATTTTTTCCCATTCTGTTTGTTGCTGGTTCACTTTAATGATTGTTTCTTTTGCTATATAGAAGCTCTGGAGTTTAATTAGCTCCCATGTGTCTATTTTAGCTTTTGTTGGCAATGCTTTTGGTGTTTTAGTCATGAAGTCCTTGCCTATGCCTATGTCCTGAATGGTTTTGCCTAGGTTTTCTTCTAGGGTTTTTATGGTGTTAGATCTAATGTTACAGGTTGCATTCTAATGAAATAGGAATTCTAATGCATATGGTGACATATGCATGTGATTATCTGGAAACAAGGTCAGAGTGCAGACCAGAGAGGGCAGTATTTCAAAAGTTGACTGAATTTTGTCTTAGAAAGGTAACTTTTGCCTTCTCTCTAAAAATTTCTTATAGTCAAAGGCTTGCAGGCTCAAAGACTTGAAAACTGAAAGTTACAAACTCTTCCAGTTATTTTTGGTATTGACTCAACTGCAAGTTCAGGAAAGATGATTAACATAGATTGTACAACTCTAGAAAATATTATCAGTAATTTGACCAAAATTATTTCTTTTCCTGTGTCTGCTTGTTATTTGACATAGAAGATGCAAGAGGAAGAATTAGATCTGCTATACATGATTTGAATGTAGACACTTGAAAGCTGAAGAGGACCTATATCAAAGATCATGTAACACAACTATTGTTTGTATAAATAAATTCAGTTCTTAAAGTGGCTTGTGCACATGCATGCACACACACACTTGCACACACACATAAAAAGAAACTTACAAAGATTTCATATGTTTTTGAGCAAGAAAATCTCTTCTAATTTGAGTTATATCAACTCATAATCTATATTTATTAGTTGAAATCTTTTCTTTTGAACTAAAGCAACATAGGTCTCCATTTTTCCAGCTGCATTTTCTGCCCAAAAATGTGTCTCTCTAAAAAAATATAGTTTTCCTAAAATCCTCTTCGGAAGAGCAGCAGATATAATGGTGAAATTTCAGAACAAGTATTGGAGATTCTCAGACCCTTTGCTCAATTTACCAGCCCTCTTTTGGGTGCCTTTGAGGCCAGGTTGGTTTGATCTCTAATACAGCTAAGAGAATGACTCTTCACTTCCTGCAGAGGCTCTTGGAGCCATCTAAAATGCAATAGAGTTGATTTTATTTCTTAAAAACAATACATACCCACAGAATTATTGTTCTAATAATAAAGTAATAATTTCATGGTTACTAGAAAATCTGGAAACCTAGAAAAGAACAGGAGAGATAATAAAAATCAATCACAGTCCTACTGTAATGGGAAATTAATTAGTTTCTCAAAATCCATTCCCACTTCCTAATAACCTCCAGGTTTATTTTTGAATCCATGTGTTTCTGGGAAAACAGATGTTCCTTCAATACCCACAGGGGTGCCCAATCAGTATAAATCCCATGTCTGTGATCACAGTGATAATTTAGGAGTAAAACTGTGTCTCCTAAGTTAACCATGTGCTTTTCTTATCAAAAGTGTTATCACATTTTTTTACTGATTATGTATCAATCTGTTATTTTGTTTATGGCATTTTGACAAATAATTTTTGAAAATTTTATATATGCAAAGATACTTTTTCCTTTAGAATTTAACCATTGCCTTTATGCTTAGAAGTCAATTTCTTTTTAGAAATGAGCCCTATCCACCTATATTTTTGTCTAGGTTTTATGGTGTCATAGTTTCTATTCAAGAAAAGTTTTAACACTAGTTCTAAAAGTAGCTGAGAAACTGAAAGAAGTGCTTCCTACCCATGAACTCCTAAAGTTATTTTTCTCTCCATGTTATATTAATTCTGAATTTATTTAGCATGTATTTAAAATATATTCATTAAGTTCTTACAATGTGTTGAACACCGTGATAGATATAAAACAGATTTTCTATTAGAATTACATCAGAATAACAGAATGCAACAAAAATGTATCGTGGAGAATCATGGGAGAGAATTTCTCCCTTTGCCCCCTGCTTGGAGGTCCCTGGCAGGACAGCATGAAGGAGTAAGTGTTGAGCAGAGGGTACAAAGGAGTGCAACAGGGGAGAAGCCAAACAATACTGGCTTCAGCAGAAGCATGAAAGGGAAGGAGTGAAGGGAAAATGATTCACATCTGCTGGAACTTAGGACACATGAAGAAAATAGTTAAAAATAAGACTAGAGAGCTGGAAATTACACAACACAAAGGCCTCAAAAGGCAGACAAAGGGAATGCATACACTTTATAGCAGAATGAACTCCCCTAAAGAGTTTGTGAAGGAAATTGGAAAGAGTTGTGTTTTAGAAACTATATCACTAAGTTGTGATTTGTTTTAAAAAAAGACTGAACCATACCTATTTCTAAATTTTAGTGCCAAAAAAGTTACTCTGACATCTTTTAATAGCATCACATATCATCTCCTATGATAGCAGGTAAGTTGAACCACATGTAGGATTTTCTAATGTCAAAAGGAAGGAAGTACAATCATCAATTTACAGAAAAATAGTGTAAATCCCAATCAGTGATTTACACTATTGTCCTTTCTCCTCATTATTAGAATACAGAAGAGCCAACTCAGCTATCTCTTTGATCCCCCCTAACTCACTATTAGGAGCCCAGAGCAGAAAACAGTCCCCTAAAATTGAGGAATTACTTAAATACAAGTAAGAAGCAAGAAGAGCAGATAGAAAGGGTTTTATTCTCTATCTAGGTCCCTAGAGATTCACAAATATTATATTTAATTGTTGATATAAAGACTATGCTTCCTTTACATTTTTAAATACTTCTCAGGCTCATAATTTCATTTTTGGAGAGAATAATAGTCACATTTTCAGTCACTATGGATATTTAATTTCTATTCACACATTGGTCTTTTTGCTACTGTGAGTTAAATTTAATCTTAAAGTGATTTTTTTTTCCTGCTGCATTAATTCTCTCTACCACACAAGCATAGTTCAAATCGTGTTGCTCTTCAGAGTCTCTCCTGGGGACAAAGTGAACTTCACAGAGCCAATTTATGGTCCCCTACAGCAATTTTATGAGCCTCAAAGTATGGAGCCATCTCTGTATGATTTTCATGTACCTAAGAGAATCAGATTCAGAAGTAATGGGATTTATCTCTGTATTATTTTCCAAGAAATGTTGATATTCCTGCTGCCATACTAGCTCAAAATGCCTGGAGATAATTTACCTTAAAAATATTAAATATTGAAAATAAAGTCATTTTACATTAATCCTGGTCAGGTTGAGCAAGATACCCAGGTGTAACTAAGGTCTTTATTTGAACTAAATCCTGTTATAGAGTTCTATTGTAAATGTGACCCCTAGCTTTTTATGACCAGGCTATAGTTTGAATGAAAAATCACCTCATTTAAACATAGTTCTAGGTAATGTTTTCCTTGACTTTTATATAAGGGAGTGTTTTACTGCAGCTGCTAGTGAATACGGTACAAATTTTCAAATCAATGTGCTCAGCGCTTTTGAAGAACTAATTCATTTTTCATAAAGCTAAAATCATATAAATTTATTCTCAAGCATTAAATTCCTGGAAATATCTATTTCAGGATTCTAGTAGTTCTGATTCAGTCATTCGAACATTCTGGTTATGCTCTTATTACAATAAAACAACACTGTTCATAAATGGTAATGATTAAAATATTTTATTAACAAGCATAGTTAAAACTGCACATTGGAATACAAAATATGTGCAGATGTGTTTTATCAGGCATCAGTTTAAAATTAAGCTTTAGCAAATTTTTTTTATAGAAAGGACCATATTGTACCTAAAGGAACATTTATAAAATAAAGTGTATTAAAAAGCAATTCAAGGGTAAATTTCAGAATAACAAGATGTATATAAACTATTTATGTACATAATATTCAAGCAACTGATTTGTTTATTTGAGTTATGGATTAATACAAAAGCATAAATTAGAAATAAGTGCAAGGGATTGGAAAAAAAATATGGTTGCATGTGTACTTACTGACCAGTGATGATAAAGCCAGTTAATGAGCCACTATCTGTACGATGTCAGAAAATGAAAAGTTGACCAACCCCAAAATTTTAAAAGCACACCTTAAAAAGATCTCACCATTTAAAATAAAAATAATAGTAATTAATAGTGGTCATTTGGGCATATTATGAGTAAAATATGTGACAGCAATAGCATAAAATGGGAGTGGGTATGAAAGTGTATTTTGTGCGAATGTCTTAACTATTGTGAAGTGATACAATATTATTTGGTGATACACTTATAAGTTAAAAGATGTATATTAAAACCCTTAAAGAAATAACTGTAATAAAAACAATGAAGTATTGATAGTAAGACACCATAAAGTGAAGAAAATGGAATCATTTAAAGAAAACTTAATGCACTAGAGAACAAGAAACGTTTTAACAAAGAGGATATGGGACATATACAAAGCCAATAACAAGCTAGTATGTTTAAGTCAAACTATATTATTATATTAAATATAAATGGTCTAAATACTGAATTTGAAAAATCAAAAATTGGCAGTTTGAATTTAAAAGATTTCAATATTCCTCTCAGTGACTGATAGAAAAAAGTAAACAAAATATAGAAAAAAGTAAACAAACCAGAAGCAGGAGGTTCATTTAAGGTCAAAAATTTGAGACAAGTTCTGACAACATAGTCACTGTTACTGAAAAAAAAAAAAATTAAGTTGAAAAATTATCTAGACGTGGTGGCAAGTGCCTGTAGTCCTGGCTACTCAGGAGGCTGAGGTGAAAGAATCGCTTGAGCCCAGGAGTTCCAGGCTGCAGTAAGCTATGGCTGTGCCACTGCACTCCAGTCTGGGAGGCAGAGTAAGACTCTGTCTCAAAAAAACACACACACAAAAAAAAAAAACACAAAAAAGCAGTCTTGGTAAATTTAGGAAGACTGAAAACATACAGCATATTCTCTCATCACAATGAAATTAAACTAGAAATCAATGACAGAAATAGGTAAAATCCCCAAACATGGAAAGCAAACAACATAATTCTAACTTACACACATCATAGAAGAAGTGCAAGGGAATTAGAAACATATTGAGCTGAAAAAAAATGAAACCACAATACATTAAAATTTGTTGGATGTAACTAAAGCAGTGTACGCAGGGAAATATTAGCAATAAATATTTACAGTAAAAATAACAATGACTTTAAATCAACAAATTAAACTTCCACTCTAAGACACTAGGAAAAGAAGAGCATATTAAACACAAAGCAAGTAGAAGAAAAAAAACGTCAAACATACAGATAGAAATCAAAGAAACAGGAAATAGAAAAGCAATAAGGAAAACCCTAAAAGTGAGTTCTTTGTGAAAATCATTGTAAAAATTGATAAAATACTATTAAGACTTATCTGAAAAAAAAATTACAGACCTATTCTAATATCATAAATGAAGGGACATCACTTCAGATTGCATAGACATTAAAAACATAATAAACATCATGAACAACTTTATCCCAATAAACTTCAAAATTTAGTTGAAATTAATAAATTACTTGAAAGACACAAACTAGCAGAGCTTACTCAAGGTGAAGCAGATAACCTGAGTATCTCAACACTTATATTCTAAATAAATTTGTTGTTAACCTTCCCACAAAGAAAATTCTAGGCCCAGAGGGCTTCATAGTTGAATTCTACCAAACACTTATGGAAGAAATAATCCCCATTCTACAGAAGCTTATCTGGGAACTAGCAAAGGAGGAAACACTTTCTAGTTTATTTTACAAGGACAGCATTATCCTGATATTCAAACCAGAGGAAAAAAATTAAGACTACAAAGTATTCTTCATAATGAAAATAGTTACAAAAATCCTCAACGAAATATTAGCAATTCAGAAATATTTTTTAAAAAAATGCATCATTATTAATTACATTACTGAATGCAAAGTTGGTTTGACAATTAAAAATCAATCACTATAATTTATCAAATTTTATTAAAATGGAAAAGTATTTGCTGATATTAATAGATGAAGAAAAATCATGGGGCAAAATTCTATAATCATTATGATAAATATTCTCTATAAGCTAAGACTGGAAGGAACTTCCCCAAAGTGAAAAGTGGGTCTATGAAAAGCCTACAACTTACATCATTTCTGTCCTAGTGAAAGACTGAACACTTTCTGCTTAGAAACAGGAGCAAAACAAGGGTGCCTGTCCTCACCCTTCCTATGCAGCGTAGTACTAGAGGGTCTAGCTGTATGACTGCATACATTTGTCAGATCTCACCTACTGTAAAATTAAAACTGGTAAGTCTATTTTATATGTATTTTGCCCCAATTAAGCATATTAAATATAAAGGAATAAATAAACAGATATTCTGGGAATTAGTTAAGTGCAATTTAAATAGAAATCTACAATCCAGGATGGCAAGTATATGATTAAAGTAAAAAAGGGGGAATAGTTTCAGTTTAAATGTCATCATTGCAAAAAAAAAATGATAAATTCTGACATAAATAACAAAATAGCATAGAGACATAATTTCGCAGTCATAGGGATGTCCAACTGTACAAGAACTCTATGTGCATTGAAGATAGATTTTCAGACTCCTGGGTTTTGAAACCAGGCTCTGGACCAATACACTGTGTTTGACTCAACTACTAGTATGCTGCTCACCTTAACATCCTGGTCAAAATGCTGTTTCCTGCTTTCTGCTCGTGGATTTAACCATGAACTTAAAATTGTATACTAGGCTTTGAATTGTTCATATTATCTTATGTTTTGAGTGCAGTCTGACTTTAGTTGGGAAACTTTCTTAGCCCAGTCAAGTTGACACACAAAATTATCTATTGTATCTAATGTCTGAGATGTGGTGTAACGTTTTACAAATGAGTTCTGTGTTTTCATTTTCTATTACATTAAATTTTTCACCCCTGAAACAGGCTCTTATATTAGGCTGCTTTTGCATCTCTACAAAGGAATACCTCAGATTGAGTAACTTACAAGGAAAATCGGCTTAATTGGCTCACAGCTCTGGAGGCTGTACAAGAAGCACAAGGCCAGCATCTGCTTCTGGTGAGGGCCTCAGGAAGCTTACAAGGACAGCAGAAGGCAAAGGGGAGCCGGAATGTCGTATGGCAAGAACAGGAGCAACAGAGGGAAGGAGGAAGTTCCAGATAGTTTAAACCATCATATCTCACATGAACTGAGCGAGAACTCACTCATCACCAAGGGATGGTGCTAAGCCATTTGTGAGGGATCTACCCCCAACCATGATGCAATCACCTCCCACCAAGTCCCACCTCCAACACTGGGAAACACATTTTAACATGGGATTTAGACAAGATAAACATTCAAAACATATCAGCCGTGAAGGATAGGCCTCTTCAGAAACTGTGTTTGTTTTTTTTCATTGTGTGTCTTCTCAATAACTCATTCAGAAGTAGCACTGAAAAATTCCAACTTCAGAAATAGCACCAATAAAGCTTATGTGTTGTCATGGTGAGGGTATACATCTTATGTATCCTTTCTTAAAACATACAAGTGTGTGTACATGTATGCACATAAGCATAGACATAACTATATTTCACCGAAAATTTCTTATTTTGCAAGTTGCAATGTAATTCAATTCTATATTTCTAAAATCACATATACATTTTTATATGATGAGCTTCATGTGCTTGGCTGAAGACCGCACATTGTTTCTAAAATTATAGGTAGAAAGTAACTTATATCTTTATTATTCTCCTGTTTTCATACTAGTATATATCCGATGTGATAAATGAATGAGCTGTGCTAATCAAAAATTCAATGAAGACTACAAGGTCACATAGAAATTGCTGAAATCAGTGGTGAAATACCTTAATCTGTAGACAGCATCAATTACCATGGTTATGAGACTATATTTTGGTAACTATTGAAACTCTATTAAGTATCTTTGGGTCTCCTGATGAGTCTGTTTAAGGGAAACCATTGCTGTTCACTCTTCCCTCATTCTTAATGAAATAAACTCTTAGGCCTTAGAAATAAGAAACTTGGCTGGGCACAGTGTTTCATGCCTGTAATCCCAGAACTTTGGGAGGCAAAGGTGGGCAGATCACCTGAGGTCAGGAGTTTGAGACCAGCCTGACCAA
>PVKV010010818.1:28994-73968 GCA_004027835.1 Alouatta palliata
GGGTTCCAGCAATTCTCCTGCCTCAGCCTCCCGAGTAGCTGGGACTACAGGCACGTGCCACCATGCCCAGCTAATTTTTGTATTTTTAGTAGAGACGGGGTTTCACCATGTTGACCAGGATGGTCTCGATCTCTTGACCTCGTGATCCACCCGCCTCGGCCTCCCAAAGTGCTGGGATTACAAGCGTGAGCCACCGCGCTCGGCGGCTGGTACCAGTTTTTCATTTCCATGTTTAATTCTTCCTTCTGGAGTTTTTTAAGTCAGGCCTGGTGGTAACAAAATCTCTCAGCATTTTCTTGTCAGTAAACGATTTTATTTCTGCTTCACTTGTGAAGCTTAGTGTGGCTGGATATGAAATTCTGGGTTGAAAATTCTTTTCTTTAAGAACATTGAATATGGGCCCCAACTCTCTTCTGGCTTGTAGGATTTCTGCTGAGAGATCCCCTGTGAGTCTGATGGGCTTCCCTTTGTGAGTAACCCAACCATTTTCCTCTGGCTGCCCTTAACATTTTTTCCTACATTTCAACTTCAGTGGATCTGATGATTATGTGTCCTGGGATTGCTATTCTCGAGGAATATCTTTGTCATGTTCTCTGTATTTCCTGAATTTGAATGTTGGCCTGTATTGCTAGGTTTGGAAGTTCTTCTGGATAATATCCTGAAGAGTGTTTTCCAACTTGGTTCCATTTTCACATCACTTTTAGGTACACCAATTTGAGTAATAACAATACTTGAACATCTTGTCTAACTTGCAAAAACTGTTTGTCCCAAATATTGTCTCAGAAGAATGCAAAGTCATATATGGCTGGTAAATATTGCTGCTCCTGCTTCTTCTACTCTGATAGCAGAGTCTACTTGCATATTGCTATGGATTTTATAAACTGGTCTCATTTATTTAAACAGCACAAGAACCCTGAGATATACATTTCATTGTTTCCACTTTGCCAATCAGAGACATGGAAAGTTTAAGTAATTTATCAGGGGCTCCTATCAATAGGTGTCTTTGTGCTTTTGGTCTGCTATAACAAAAACATAATAAACCGGGTAGCTTATTAAAAACAAAAATGTATTTGTCACACTTCTGGAGGCTGAAAAGTCCACTATCAAGGTACTAGCAGATTGAGTATCTGGTAAGGGTCTGTTCCTCAAAGATGGTGACTTCTCACTAAATCCTCACAAGGTAGATGGGGTGAATAGGCTTCCTTGAACTTATTTTATAAGGGTGCTAATCTCATCCATATGGCTGTTCCCTCATTACCTCATCACATCCTAAAAGCTCCATCTCTTAATAGTATTGCATTGAGGATTAGGATTCAACCTATGAATTATTGGGCAACAGAGACATTCAAGCCACAGCAGACAGCCTATGTAGAATTTGAACTGGGATTGTTTGAGCACAAGGATGATGCTTCTAACTATGGATGACAGAAAGCAAAGGTACAAAGATAAGAACTCATGTCAGAGCTCCAATACTTTATGCAAACCACAGGGCAATGAGTATCCAAAAGAAATGTTTTATCCTTGGAAACTCTCCAAGTTCTGCTAGAGCATCTCAATCATCTTTTGAAATGAGCAGAGTTGTTTTCAGTTCTACCCTCACTCTTCAGTCACTTGGAAATATGGGCCCCCCAAATTAAATAAAAATATTTGAAGGTAGGATCCAAGTATTGGATAGGGGTCTTATAGTGACCATTTCAATAAATAGGTCAGTTAGATCCAGAAAGATCGCCTGATTGTGACTGGAGTAGAGCTAATGGTGGTTTTGACAGTGCTTGGGGTAGAAAGACTTGGAAGAACTAGTAGGAAGACAACATTTCAAACAAATTATTTCAGAGTTTTCAGGGTTGAAAATTATCTCAAAATGTTTGCTGTTATACTTATAAACCTATCCTATGCTCGCTAAAGTCCCAGTGAATCTCTCCGTATGCTTACAAATAAAGTAGCCAGGAAATGTATTTACCAAGTCTACTGCAATTAAAAAATATTTGATGGTTGGATAAATGGATGAAGTGATCTTCCTGTTGACTGGTTCATCATGGGTGCAATGGGGCAATTCCTAAAACTATTTGCATTTCATAAAAGCAAATTTTATTGCCAAAAAAATCTTTATCCAAAATATCATGATCCTTCTTCGTGGGAGTTAATTCAATAAATGAAAAAGCACAATAAAGTGAATAAATCTTAGACTAATCTCATTGAGTCAAGATGGCACCAATGCCGCAATTAGAATTTCCTACTGTTTTATGAAGTGAATTGGATCTCAATGAAGTAAGATAAGGACAGAATAGAAAATTGCTTTGGGTTGTTTGGAACTAACTTGGAAACCTGAAAGCCATTTTTAAATATCTGTCATTAAGATCACAGAACAGGAGTAAACCCTTCAAAAAATGCTTTACCCTTTGTAGGCAAATATATATGTATTCTGGTAGATTTATAAGACCTGAAACAGAATAATGCACCCTCAATAAGTCAGTAGTTCTCACATGACTGTACATTTTTAAAACTTTATCTCAGAGATGTACGAAGCTCATATACCTCAGATAAATTTCCCTTTTGTGGAAAAGTATCAAACCATCCCAAAGATGGATAATAACAATATAGTTTAGAAAAGCCACAACCACCTCAGATGAAACTGCTAGAAGCTCACAGAAACATTACACATATAAGCCATAAATATCCACTTTTCAATTCATTTTCTATAACATTTCTGAGACAGAGTGAAATGTTTTAAAAATCTAGGTTAAAAAAAAACCACACAAGCCTTTTACCAGCCTTTCAATGGAAGCAAATATGCTTGCTATTTGTGTCTGATTAGAGATTCAGAAATATTTTTAAGAACTCAGTGCTCCAAGTTGTTTCTGTAAGACACGAATGCCCTGATGGACAAATGAATTCACTTAATAGGTCTTCTTGGAAACTTGTTTACTGGGCCTCTAACTTCAGCCCAAGTCATAAATGTTTCTTCAGATCGGATTTGACACAGGTTAAAACTTTATGCACAAATGTATTTTCAGTATTGCAGAGGGCTTATGCCCTTATTTCTATGCTAAATAAAACACTGATGCCTGCCTCCTACTGTTAGACATTCTGATTTAATTGTTATGGGGTGTGACTTGGCATTTGGACTTTTTAAAGCTCTCCAGGTAATTCTAATAGGCAGGAAAGTTTGGGAACCACTCTGCTAAACTGATTAGTTTCCAATTTCCATATGATTCAGTGATTCTTCTGATTGAAATGCCACACCCCTAGTCTTGGTTAAATTGTCCAAACTCACCAATACAGCATCAATGTTCCTTCAAGTCAGACTGTGTGTAATCACTCTAGCCTCATGTCTTATTTCTCTCCTGCTAACTTACTTCTTAACATCCACCACACATCACCTATCTCTTCAACATAAGAAAGGCAGTTTAGTTTACCTCACAATATCTTGGGAAATCCTACTTGTCTTCTGAAAGCCTACTGGTAACAAGCCTATGTCTGAGTAGTAAATTTTATCAAAGATTGCATAGTTGAGCATAATAGTTATAATTTATTCTTCTTGCCCATTGAGTATCTCTAGCACTATAACAATCTATATTCCATAATGAACAATATCATTACCAAGAGAGGCACAATGGGAAGATTTTTTTTCTTTCTTTTAGAGCGGCACCTTGTAAGACCTGGTGTCAGCTTTGGGAGCTCTTTACACTTTATAATCTAAAGCTTACTGATTAAGTTGCAAATTTCCAAATGGCCCCAGTCACCCATGACAGGTGCCTATACTCTACTTTAAGTCTAGATGTGTCCTCTCTTTTAAGTTCTAGCATCATATACCACAAATCCTTGCTTACATAAACTATATATAGTGGATAAGAAAAGAGGATCATCTCCCCTAAGTTACCAAAATGATCTGGGCTATAAACAAACTTCCTCAATGTAAGAAAAAAAATGCATGAATGTGGAGTTATTTTTCATCAGAAAAGCTCCTAAAGAGGAGAACAAAGTGAAATTCCAGAGCTCCTGGTCCTTGGGTGTGGGAAGTAGAAAATTTCCTCTTTAAAGTTTCCTTTCTTGTTAAAGAATAAATCATAAGTGTGCTAATAACTCTTTGTTAAGCTCTCTCCTATGTAGCTGTTAGACATGCCATACTTAGAAGCACATAGTATATTCTATGACCTTGTACTTTAACCAAGATATCTGTGCTGGACATGCTCACAGGCATGTCCCAGCTCTCCATTGTTTTTACCTGTTTAGAAGGTTTTAAGTTGTTAGCCAATCAGGTTTTAGTTTAGATTGTGACGTCTGGTTCCAGCCAAGGGAGATCAAACCCAGCAGTAAGGACAATCCCAAATGTGTAAGGAATAAATATGACTGCTTTTCCTTTGTTTGTTGTACTCTCATGGCAAGATGGCTAACAAGGGTACTTTTCCTGCAGTGCAAGGGTAAAAAAGCAAAAATTGCTTTGCTGAGAGATCTGTTGTCTCCGTGTTAATTTTTGTTTGTGGCACCAAGCACAAACAAGCATCTGCTTCCAACATTGGGGAAAGTTCTTCATCCTTTATAATTCTAGTTAGGACACAAAGAGTAAAGCTAAATAGATGTGAAGTCTTTAATTGATCATCTAGATTCATCCAGTTGCAATAAGGACTTAAATATTTTCAGGTGTTCAATCTTCCTCATTCACTTTTATACACTTTCCCTTTTATCACGTGCCTTCTTTCTGCCTAAAACACCCTGCACAGATTCCCTTACCTAACTCAATCCCATTTCTCTTCCTGGCTTTCTTCTCAGTGACCTCCAGGGTTAAGCTCAGTTCCTGCCTGTCCTGGGACGTCTGGTGTGTCTTGGATGCATGTGTGTCCTGAACCCTCTGTCAGGGTCTCTAGCTCAGTCTCCCTTACACTGCATGGAAGGGTTTGGTTCACATGTCTGTCTTCCACAACAGATTGTGAGCTATTTCAGAACAGGGATCCTGTGCTCTTTGTGTTTGCAACAACGGTGCTCAGTGTGATTTGTACTCAATAAATGTATGGGGCTTAATGATTGATTGGACGGATGAATAAATGAATCTCTCACATTCAACTCTCTGGGGCAGCTTTCTCATTTTTAGGTGGTACTTGCTTATCACAAAGTCGATTTGAATATTAAGAAATATTATATATAAAAATATCTGGAAATAGTAAGCTCTTGGTAAAAGTTTATTCATTTACCCTTTTCTCTTTATTATTTAAGAACTGTCTTTATGTGAGTAAGGTAAATTATTGAGTAACAAAGCAAAAAATATTGAAAAGTGAATATCACTTTCTGACTAAAACATGGATAAAGAGGTAATGCTTTTTTCATAATTTTAAAAGATACAGATTTTATATTAGAGCACTATGCTCCCCATTTGTGTTAAAAAATATTGAAGATAAGAGGAATGAGTATCATAATAGCATGCGGAAGGTCAATTCTAAAGTCTTTTAGAAGCAGTGCAGTGTGATCGTTAAGATCATAAGCATAGATAGAAACAAAAAGACTTGGTCTCAAATCTTAGCTACTTAGTAGACAACATCTGTTCTCAAATGTGTAACTTAACCCTGCTCAACTTCAGATTTCTCACCTTCAAAATGGGGACAATTCCCAAGTACCTAATGTTGCAAGTACTAAATGAGATGCTATAAAGTGAATAGTAAGTATGAAGTTGGTTTTTGTTTTTTTGTTTTGTTTTGTTTTTAGGAGACAGAGTCTCGCTCTGTTGCCCAGACTGGAGTGCAGTGGTTAAATCTCTGCTCACGGCAACCACTGCCTCCCAGGCTCAAGAGATTCTCCTGCCTCAGCATCCAGAGCAGCTGGGATTACAGACACCCGCCATCTGCCTGACTAATTTTTGTATTTTTAGTAGAGATGGTGTTTCACCATGTTGGCTAGGCTGGTCTTGAACTCCTGACCTCAGGTGATCCACCCACCTTGGCCTCTCAAATAACTGGAATTACCAGGCCTGAGCCACCTGAAGTTGTTATTAATAACACTAGCAACAATGTGTCTTAAAAACTGCCTATGGGATTAGCATACATATCTAATATTCTGTCTAGCCTCTGGCCTTCTCCTCTCTTATTTTCCTGGGATATATATGTCTCCTTTTAATACGTATCTATCCAATCCTCGTCCTGCAGAAGTAGGGGGTTACTAACTTTCTTACACTTTCTCTTCCAGCACAGGTTTAGGCAAATACTGAGCCAAACAGAGTCCTTGCACAGGATATCACAAATTGGCCTTAAAGAAAGAATGGGTTTTTCACTGTGGTGAAATGGAAGACCTACACCTGAGAGATATTGTACTCACAGATTCAGAATCTTAGAGGAAATCCATGTGAGAGAATTGAACCAGCATACAAGAGCAACAGAGAGAAGAGTTGGGAAAAATTCTAAGGAGTTCATGTCTCTGATTCTAGTTTTCCCTGGGGTGCATCCCTGCCCTTCAAAGATCCCTGCTCTTCACATGAGAAAATATATCCCATTTTAACTAAGTTTGTTAGATTTGGGGTTCTGTCACATGCCACTGAGATAACTGATTAGCCTGGGGATAAACACAGGAAACTTCAAGGTGCTCAAGCTTGAGTGTAAACCAAAATTTCTTTTAAACGTAGATGCAAATATTCTTAACCAAACATGAACAAATGGAACCTAACAATATAAAAATGATAATATGTTACAAATAAGTGGAGTCTGCCTCAGGAATGTGAGGTTTTGTTAACATTTTAAAAAATCAACTAATGCAATTTGCTATCTAGCAAGATAAAAATAAATAAATAAAATGATCTCAATAAATACAAAAAGACTTTTTGATAAACAGCATCCATTTCTAACTAAACAACAAAAAACTCTCAGAAAACCAAGACTAGAATAAATCTTCCTCAACTTGAAAATGAGTATCTACAGAAATTATATAACAAATATAATAGTACTAAAATGCTGAATACATTTTTCCTAAGGTCAGAAAAAAAAACAGGTCCTCTTTTACCATTTCTATGCAACTGTGCTAGAGATCTATTTAGGCACATAAGTCAAGATATATAAATAAAAATCACTCCTTATTGAAAGGTAAAAAAAAGTCTTTATTCACAGATAACATGATTTTCTATATTAAAAAATATAGTGGAATTAACCAAAAAATAGCTATTATAACTTATAAGTTATTATAGCAAAAGTTGGAGGAACAAGGTAAGAACTTAAAAAAGGACGTGAACAGACATTTTTCAAAAGAAGGCATGAAAATGGATAACAGGCATATTAATAAAATGCTTGACATCACTACTTATTAGAGAAATACAAATTAAAACAATAAGATAGCATCTAGTCAGAATGGTTCATTAAAAAGTCAAAAAATAACATGTTGAGCATATAGAGAAAAGAGAACACTTATACACAATTTGTGGGGATGTAAATTAGTACAACTTCTATGAAATACAGTGTAGAGACTTCTCAAAGAACTAAAAATAGAACCACCATTTGATCCACCAATCTCACTACTGGGTATCTACCCAATGGAAAAGAAACTATTATATTAAAAAGATACCTGAACTTGTATATTTATCACAGCACTATTCACAATAGCAAAAACATGTAATCAGTCTAAGTGTCCATCAACGGAAGATTAGATAAAGAAAATGTGGTTATGTATAGACAATGGAATACTATTTAGTCATAAAAAGTATGAAATCACATCTTTTGCAGCAACATGAATGGAACTGGAGGCCATTATCTTAAGTGTAACAAGTCAGACACAAAAAGACAAATAGTGCATGTTCTCACTTATAAGTGGAAACTAAATAATGTGCACACGAGGACATAGAGCCTGGAATGATAGAAAATGGAGACACAAAAGGTGGAAGAGTGGAATGGGAGTAAGGGATGAGAAAATACTTAATGGATACATTGTATATTATTCAGACAATGGTTACACTAATAGCCCTGACTTCACCACTATACAATCTGTGTATGTAACAAAATTAACCTGTACCCCCATATGTATATACATAAAAAAGTCAATTCTTTTCTAATATGCCAGCAACTAAAAACTGGAATTTGAAATTTAAAATACAACTCAATTTATGTTAGCATAAAAACAAAAACCTCACTTAGGTATAAATCTAACAATATATGTATAAGACCTATATGAGAAAAACTACCAATCTTTGGAGAAAGAAATCAAACAGAGTTAATGGAGACATATTTCATGTTCATAAATAGGAAGACTCAATATAGTCAAGGTGTTAGTTTTTCCCAACTTTGCAGATTCATGGCAACCCCTATCAAAAATCCCAACAAGTTATTTTGTGGATATCAACAAACATTCTAAAGTTTATATGGAGACCCAAAAGACCAAGAATAGCCAATACACATATTTAAGGAGAACAAAGTCCAAAGCTGAATCTACATGAATTCAAGATTTGCTGCAAAGCTATAGAAGTTAAAACAGTGTGGTGTTGGCAAAAGACTAGACAAATAGATTAACAAAACAGAATAGGGGGCCCAGAAATAGATTCACACAAATATAGTCAACTGATCTTTGACAAACGAGCGAAGGCAATGTAATGGAGTAAAGACAGCCTTTAACAGCAAAAGGTCCTGGAACAAATGAACACCACATGCTAAAATAAGAATCTCGACACAGACCTCATACTTTCACAAAAATTAACTCAAAATGAATTTTGAAACCAAAAGTAAAATGCAAGAATTTAATACTCCTAGAAGATAATTTAGAAGAAAATCTAGATGACCTTGGGTTTGGCAATGACTTTTCTTAGATATAACACCAAAAGCACAATTCCTGAAAGACAAAATTGGTGAGTTGTACTTCATAAAAATTATAATCTACTCCGTGAAAGACACTGTTAAGAGAATGGAAATTCAAGCCACAGACTAGGAGAAAATATTGGCAAAACATATCTAATAATGGTGTATCCAAAAGATACAAAAAAAGTCTTAAAACCCAATAATAACAAATCAAACAAGCCAATTTGAAAATGGGCAAAAAGATCTGAACGGACACTCCTCCAAAGAAAATATACAGATGGCAAATAAGCATACAAAGAAAAATGTTCTTGGTTGCTTCCAAGCTTTGGAAATTATACATAGTTCCAAAACTTTGAAGTAGCCACGATGGCCTTTATTAGATGAATACATAAAGAAACTGTAGTGCATCCAGACAATGGAATATCAGCAGTAAAAAAGGTGTGAACAAGCCATGAAAAGATACAGAGGAATCTTAAGTACACATTACTAAGTGAACGAAGCCAATCTGAAAGTTATATAAACTGTGTAATTCCAACTTTACAACATTCTAGGAAAGGCAAAACTGTGGACACAGTAAAAAAGGTCAGTGGTTACCAGTGATTGAGGGGAGGAGTAAGGATGAATAGGCAAAGTGCAGGGGATTTGCAGGAAATGAAATGATTCTGTTTGATACTATAATGGCGGATTCATGACATTCTGCATTTGTGAAAACCCATAAAACCCGTAGAATACAAGAATATACCCTAATATAAACTATGGACTTCAGTATATAATAATATAACAATATTGGTTATTTAATGGTCAAAAATCTACCACACTATTGCAAGATGTTAAATAACAGGGAAAACTGTGTGTAAAAGGTGGTGATTAGAAGAATATAGGGAAATTCTTTGTACTTTCTGTTAAATTTTTCTTTAAACCTAAAACAGCATCAAAATAAAAAAGTTTATTAAGAAAAAAAGACAAGACATTGTTAATTTATTTTCAGGCCAAAGCAGAGTAATAGGAACCAGGTTTGTCTTTCTGCCTGAAAAGAAAAAAAAAAAAAAACTAAAAAACTGGAACTGGAAAATTACGTAAAACATCAGAGTTCAAGACATTGCACAATGGGCCATAAAGGAGAGTGACACATGAGAGATGGAGAAAAAGGTGAGATGTGCTCTAGGATAGCAAAAAGGTACTGCTTACAGAGAGCTCTTACAGCATGGTGCAAGGAGAGAGAATATACATGGAATCTGGTGATATTCTTGAGTTAAGAGAAGCTGGTTTCTGGGAGGGCGAGGCAGCTAGAGTTCTCCAAAAAGAAATATAATGAACCAATCCCTGGGTATTACATAGACCAATAATAGCTCTGTTCACCACGGAAATATTAGAAAAATCAAATAATTCATGGTACATCAAAAAGAATACTTAGAGGAGTTTTGCCTCAGGAGAACAGAAATTTAACCCTAGATGAACACTACTCTGATATTGCCTAACAAAACTTAAAAGCAAGGAAAAAAAGCAACAAACTGTTTCAAAGAACTTTACTATAAGCCAGAATAGACTTGAAGAGTATTTAAAAGAATAGGAGAAAAAAAGATAACTCAACAATGTAAAAGCCACAATGGACCACAGTGGCGCCCAATAAAAATTTACCAGGAATCCGAAAAAAAGCAAAAGCAAAAGCAAAAAAAAAATATATATATATATATATATATATATATATATATATATATTACAATGAGGGGAAAATTCAATCAAAAACAACCCTAGGAGAGATCACATAATCAGTAGAAAAACTAATAAAAGTGAAATAAGTGTAATCTATATGTTCAAGAAGCTAGGAAAAAAATATTAAGGGCAAAGATGAGATATAGAAAGACACAAAACCAAGCACTCAGAGACTAAAATTGTAGTGTCTGAGATGACAAATGCATGGATGGGAAAGAAAACAGATGAGTCAATAAACTTGACACAGCCATAGAAAACTCAAAATTGAAACAGAGAGGGGAAAAAAACAGTTTCAGTGATCACTGGGAAAAATCTGTGGGTTTAATATACATATAATTAGAATCTTCTAAAGAGAGGGAGGACAGAAAAATATTTAAGGGAATAATGGCTAATTGTTTTCCAATGTAATGAGTACTCTAAGCCTTCAGACTAGAAAAGTGCCATAAACTTCCAGAACCACAGTAAGAAAAGAAAAAGAAGAAAAATAAACCAAGATACAGTATAACCAATTCATTAAAATCAGTGATAAAGAGAAAAATTCTATAACCTTTAAGAAAAAAATAGAGAGAAAGTTTGACCAGGTATGGTGGTTCACACCTGCAATCCCAGCACTTTGGGAGGCAGAGGCAGGTGGATCACCTGAGATTAGGAGTTCAAGACAGGCCTGGCAACATGGTAAAACCCTGTCTCCACTGACAATATAAAAATTAGCTGGGTGTGGTGGCTGGTGCCTGTAATCCCAGCAACTCGGGAGGCTGAGGCAGGAGAATCACTTGAACCCAGGAGGTGGACGTTGCAGTTAGCTGAGACTATGCCGGTGCACTCCAGTCTGGGTGACAGAGGGAGATTCCATCTCAAAAAAAAATTTTATGTGTAGAGGGACAAAAATAAGAATGAAAGAAGACTTCTCATTGTAAGCAGTAGCAGGGAGAACGCAATGGACTGCCCAGAGGACAAAAAAAAGAAAACCTTTTAACCTATAACTATATGACCAGAAAAAAATAGCTTTCAAGGATGAAGGCAAAATAAAAATTATTCAGAAGGAAAAATGGCAAAAGGACTCAGTAGCAGCAGTAGTAGTATACTCCTCACACTATAAGGAGTAAAGGAATTTCTGAAGATAATGGGAAATAATGGCATCTGCAAATATGTATCTACACAAAAACAAAGGACACTGGAAATGTACCTGCATGTGTAAATTTATTTTTAATACTTTTTTCTTAATATTTAAACAGTTTAAAAGACATTTGACTGCTTTAAGTAAAAATAACAATGAACTTTTCAGTTCTGACAGGTAGACTGTTATAACAATTAGACTGCATGACAATAGGACAAAGCAGAAAATTGAGATATTCTATTATAAAGTGTATACACTACATGTAAAGTGCTATCATTATCACTCAAAAGTAGACTTTGACAATTTAAAGACACATACTGTAAACAATAAATACTAACATAGGTACTAACATAATATAACAAAGAGTTTTACTTTTAAGACACTAACACGGATAAAATGGAATTATTAAAAAATGTATTGATGCCAAAAGAGGCAGGAAAGGAAAGCAAAGGTAATAAAGAAAAGATAAGACAAATAGAAAACAAAAAGCAAGACATTAGATTTGCTACCACCGTGGTAATATTCATGTTAAATGTAAATAATCTAAATACACGAATAAAAAGTAGATGTCAGATTAGATTAAAAAGTATAAATTACGTAAACACATGAATGATGAACTGCCTAAAAGAATTACACATTCAGTATACAGACATAAATAAGGTAAAAGTCATAGGATGGAAAAAGGGTATATCATGCTAACAATAACAAAAGAAAGCTTGAATGACTCTATTAACATCAGACAGGCGTATTTAAAAAATTATTAAAAGGCGTAAAGAGCATCATTTCATAATTACAAGTGAATCAATACATCGAGAGAACACAATACTTGCAAATATTTATGCACATAGTAACAGATTTTTAAAATAAATTAAGTAAAATCTGATAAAACTGACAGGACAAATAGAGGAATCTACAATTATAGTTGAAGATTTCAACACCATCTTCCCAAAAGATAAGAATACAAATCAGAATGGACATAAAGGACAAAACTATTAACCACTTAACCTAACTGATGTGTATAGCACTTTCAACAGAAGCGGAATATGCAATCTTTCCAATTGCACACAGAATATTTAATAAAATGAACCATTTTCTGGACCATGAACAAGACTCATGGATATTTGAAAACATTAAATTGTACAAAATATGTTCTCTGACCCCAATGGAATTTAATTAGAAGTCAATAACAGAGATACGTAAACAATCCCAGGTATTTTGAAAATCTTTTAAACTTACAGATTTTTTACAAGTAAATGAATGAAAACTGAAACTCAACATATGCAGACCTTTGGGACACAGCTAAAGCAGTATTTAAATAGTCATTTAAAGAACCGTATGTCTATATTAGAAAAGAAGAAATATTTCAAACCAATGATCTCAGCTTCTACCTTAAGAAACTAAAAGAGCAAATTAATTCCAAAGAAAGTATAAGAGGTAGCAAAGATCAGAGCAGACAACAAAAAAAGAAAACAGAAAAATGATTTTAAAAATTAATGAAACCAAAAGCCATTATTTTGAGATCAATAGAATAAACTACGATCAATAAAAAGAGAGGAGATGCTATCAGTTAAAAATGGGAAAGATGATGTGATCACAGATTCTACATATAGGCAAAGCATTAAAATGACAATTTTGAATAATTGCATGCCAATAATTGACAATTTAGATGAAATGATTCCCTGAAAGATGCACACTACCAGCCAGGTGTGGTGGCTCCCACCTGTAATACTAGCACTATGGGAGGCAAAGGCAGGCTAACACTTGCAGTTAGGAGTTTGCGATCAGTCTGGGCAACATGGTAAAACCCCATCTCTACTAAAAATACAAAAATTCACCAGGTGTGGTGGCGCAGGCCTGTGGTCCCAGCTACTTAGGAGCCTGAGGACTGAGAATCAACACCAGAAGGTGGGAGTGGAGGCGAGGGGAGTGAACCAAGATCAGGCCACTGCACTCCACACTCCTGCCTGGGTAAGTGACAGAACAAAACTCTTCGAGGGGGAGATGAGGAGAGGGAAAAGGGGAGAGGAGGGGAAGGGAAAGGGAAGGGGAGGGGAGGGGCGGGGGGAGGGAAACAAATCACTGGAAACAAATCACTCATTGGAAACAAATCACATCATTGGAAACAAATCACTCCTCAGCAAATGCAAAAGAACAGAAATCATAACAAACAGTCTATCAGACCACAGCGCAATGAGACTAGAATTCAGGATCAAGAAACACACTCAAATCCGCACAACCACTTGGAAACTGAACAACTTGCTTCTGAATATTGACTGGAAAAACAATGAAATGAAGGCAGAAATAAAGATGTTCTTTGAAACCAACCAGAAGGAAGACACAACTTACCAGAATCTCTGGGACACCTTTAAAGCAGTATTGAGAGGGAAATTTATAGCAATAAATGCCCACCAGAGAAGAGAGGAAAGATCTAAAATCAACACCCTATCATCAAAATTGAAAGAACTAGAGGGGCAAGATCAAAAAAACTCAAAAGCTAGCAGAAGACAAGAGATAACTAAAATTAGAGCAGAACTGAAGGAGACAGAGACACAAAAAAAACCTTCACAAAATCAATAAATCCAGGAGTTGGTTTTTTGAAAAAACGAACAAAATAGACAGACTGCTAGCCAGATTAGTAAAAAAGAAAAGTGAGAAGAATCAAATAGATGCAATAAAAAATGATAAAGGGGATATCACCACTGATCCCACAGAAATACAAACTACCATCAGAGATTACTACAAACAGCCCTACTCACATAAACCAGTAAACCAGGAAGAAATGGATAAATTCCTAGACACTTGTACTCTATTAAAACTAAACCAGGAGGAAGCTGAAACCCTGAATAGACCAATAACAAGGGCTGAAGTAGAGGGAGCAATCAATAGCCTACCAACCAAAAAAAGTCCAGGTCCAGACAGGTTCACAGCCGAGTTCTACCAGACGTACAAAGAGGAGCTGGTTCCATTCCTTCTGAAACTGTATCAAACAATACAAAAGGAGGGAACCCTCCCTAATTCATTTTATGAGACCAACATCATCCTGATACCAAAACCAGGCAGAGACTCAACTAAAAAAGAAAACTTCAGGCCAATATCCATGATGAACATCGACGCAAAAATCTTCAGTAAACTACTGACAAAAAGATTGCAACAGCACATCATGAAACTTATCCATCACGACCAAGTAGGCTTCATCCCGGGGATGCAAGGCTGGTTCAACATATGCAAATCCACAAATGTAATCCATCACACAAATGGAATCAAAGACAAAAACCACATGATTATCTCAATAGATGCAGAGAAGGCTTTCGATAAAATTCAACAGCCCCCTTCATGCTAAAAACTCTCAATAAACTAGGTATCGATGCAACATATTATAAAATGATAAAAGCTATATATGACAAAACTACAGCCAATATCATACTGAATGGGCAAAAGCTGGAAGAATTCCCTTTGAAATTAGACACTAGACAAGGATGCCCTCCCTCACCACTCCTATTCAACATAGTATTGAAAGTTCTAGCCAGAGAAAGTTCTAGCCAGAGAAATCAGGCAAGAAAAAGAAATAAAGTGTATTCCATTAGGAAAGGAGGAAGTCAACTTGTCTCTATTTGAAGATGACATGATTGTATGTCTAGAAGAATCCATCGTCTCAGCCCAAAATCTTCTCAAACTGATAAGCAACTTCAGCAAAGACTCAGGATACAAAATCAATGTGCAAAAATCACAAGTATTCCTATATACCAATAACAGAGAGCCAAATCAAGAGCGAAATCCCATTCACAATTGCTACGAAGAGAATAAAATACCTAGGAATACAACTAACAAAGGATACAAAGGACCTCTTCAAGGAGAACTACAAACCACTGCTCAACGAAATAGGAGAGGACACATACCAATGGAGAAATATTCCATGCTCATGGTTAGGAAGAATCAATATTGTGAAAATGGCCATACTGCCCAAAGTAATTTATAGATTCCATGCTAACCCATCAAGCTACCAATGACCTTCTTCACAGAACTGGAAAAAACCACTTTAAACTTCATATGGAATCATAAAAGACCCTGCATAGCCAAGACAATCCTAAGCCAAAAGAACAAAGCTGGAGGCATCACACTGCCAGACTTCAAACTATACTACAAGGCTACAGTAATCAAAACAGCATGGTACTGGCACCAAAACAGAGACATAGACCAATGGAACAGAACAGAGATCCCAGAAGAAACACCACACATCTACAACCATCTGATCTTTGACAAACCCAACAAAAACAAGCAATGGGGAAAGGACTCCATGTTTAATAAATAGTGTTGGGAAAACTGGCTAGCAATGTGCAGAAAGCAGAAACTGGACCCCTACCTGTCACTTTACACTAAAATTAACTTCAGATGTATCAAAGATTTAAACATAAAACCTAACACCATAAAAACACCAGAAGAAAACGTAGGCACAAATATCCAGGACATAGGCATAGGCAAGGACTTCATGACTAAAACACCAAAAGCAATGGCAATAAAAGCCAGGATAGACAAATGGGATCTAATTAAACTCCAGAGCTTCTGTACAGCAAAAGAAACTATCATTAGAGCGAATTGGCAACCAACAGAATGGGGAAAAATTTTTGCAATCTACCCATCTGACAAAGGGCTAACATCCAGAATCTACAAAGAACTAAAACATATTTACAAGAAAAAAACAAACAACCCCATTCAAAAGTGGGCAAAGGATATGAACAGACACTTTTCAAAAGAGGACATATATGAGGCCAACAAACATATGAAAAAATGCTCATCATCACTGGGCATTAGAGAAATGCAAATCAAAACCACACTGAGATATCATCTCACGCCAGTTAGAATGGCGATCATCAAAAAATCTGGAGACAACAGATGCTGGAGATGATGTGGAGAAATAGGAACACTCCTACACAGTTGGTGGAAGTGTAAACTAGTTCAACCATTGTGGAAGATAGTGTGGCGATTTCTCAAGGATCTAGAAATAGAAATTCCCTTTGACCCAGCTATCCCACTATTGGGTATATATGCAAAGAAATATAAATCATTCTACTATAAAGAAACATGCACACATATGTTCATTGCAGCCCTGTGTACAATAGAAAAGACCTGGAACCAACCGAAATGCCCATCAATGATAGACTGGACAAAGAAAATGTGGTACATATATACCATGGAATACTATGCAGCCATAAAAAACGATGATTTTGTGTCCTTTGTAGGGACATGGATGAATCTGGAAACCATCATTCTCAGCAAACTGACCCAAGAACAGAAAGCCAAGCACCGTATGTTCTCACTCATAGGTGGGTGTTGAACAACGAGAACACGTGGACTCAGGGAGAGGAGCATCACACACAGGGGACAGTTGCAGAGTTAGGGGAGAAACAGTGGGGGGTGGGGAGGGATAACATGGGGAGAAATGCCAGATATAGTATGCACCAAAAGTAAAATAAATTAAAAAAAAGATATACATAACCTAAAGGATGCCATGGCTATTTAAAAATATATTATTTGGCTGTTTTATAAAAATGCTATTTGTAGAAAGTAGCTAATTTTGTGAAGGAAAGATGGTCTTTTTAATAAATGCTGCTGGATAAACTGGACATTAATATGTCAAAAATGAACTTTGATCTTTATACCTTATAAAAAAATAATCAATAATGGTTTATAGGCCTAAATAAGTCAAAAAACATAGTAGAAAATCTTTTTGACCTTGAGTAAGGCAAAAGTTTCTTAGATGCAACACCAAAAGCATAAACCATAAAAGAAAAAGTTGATAAAGAAGACTTCATTAATTTAATAATTTCTGTTCTTCAAGAGGCATTGTTAAATACAGCAAAGGGCAAAACACAGATGGAGAAATATTTGCTAATCACACATTTGACCAAACCACTCCTTCCCTAGATATTTTCCTAAGAGAAACTTAAGTATATATCTGTACTAAGCTTGCATCTGAGTGTTCGTAGCAGCTTTATTTAGAATAGCTAAAAAGTTGAAACTTTTAAATAGCTAAAAGTTGAAATCTTAACATCTATGAACAGGTGAATGGATAAATTGCAGTAAACTCATGCAATAAAACACCATTCAGCAAAAAGAAGTATAAACTATTGATACACTATACACTGTAATTTGGATGAATCTCAAAATAGTCATGCTGACTTAAAGAAGCCAGACCCCCTCCCCCAAAAAGTATAATTCCATTAATATAAAATTCTTAAAAGGGCAATCTAGTGTATAGTGACAGAAATCAGCTCAGTTACTACTTGGGGGCTAGGGTAGAGGGACAGTTATTTACAAATCAGCAAGAGGTTTCTTTTGGAAGGGATGGAAATGTGCCACACTTTGATTGCAGTGATGGTTTCACAGGTATGCATGTATGTGTGTTTGAGAGAGAACATCTGTTAGTTTCTACACTTTAAATAGATCCAATTTATTCTAGATCCACTGTGAATCAATAACATTTTAAAAAACAGATAACTTTCTCAGAGAAGAAAAGTGAGAACTGATAAATTTAATGGGCTCATCGGAATAATTTCTGACGGAGGTCAAAGATTAATTCTAAAAGAAAATATCTTAAAAAGTAAATAAGTAAATAAATTAAGAAATAAATAAATATAATAATATCTAGTATATATTATTCAGTTAACATGCAACAGCCATTGTACTTGCCTGTACACCTAGCGGTAGCATAGTCAGCTGTTGACAGCTCACAGTTGAATCTTCCTCTGCTATTCCTCTCTCTGTTCAAGGAGGCTGCCTACCCAAGACTATGTTTTCTTCCTGGGGAGTTACCTATATCCAATAACTGGTCCTGGTAATACAGCAAAGAACCACTCCTTTGCTTTGCTGGAGACACTTGAAGACATCCCCCCTCCAGAGCTCTCTGTGGAATCATCTGTCACTTCTGTTGCAGAGCAGTTCAGCCTCTCCCTCTACGCAAATCTCCAATTTCCTAGAAGTCCCTCAAACCTTCCTGGCTGTTGATTCCCTGAAATTTCTCCAATTAACCCCCTGTATGCAAATACCAGAGGCTCAGAATCCATTTCCCAAGGAATCAGATTTGAGATAATTATCTTATTTAATCTGCAAACAACTCTCTGAGACATGTGCTATTTGTATCTATGTTTTACAAGTGAAGAAAGAGTTGAAGTTAGAAAACGTATGTAACTTATCCAAGATCACTAGGACAATAGTTGGAGGAACTCATGAAAAAAAGGGGGGGGGGGCTTTATAATGCCAAACTATACAGTCTAGTGGCGGTGGTTCTCTTATGAATTAATTATTAAAATCCATCCTAATATCTTCTTGATAGTATTTTCAGGTTGTCAGATTATATAAATGCTGAAGGCATAGTTTATCTTGGTACATCAAATATCTCTAATAATAGCTCTATAAGTAGAAGGTGAAATGAGACATAAATAATCGTACGGATGGATGAATTAACAGCTAGTTGTATCGCTGTACCCAATAAGTGTTGATTAATAGGGGCATGTAAAAGTAGTAGCCTGCGTATTTTTCGAGGGGAACATATTGTTAATGACTACACAGGCCTGCCGCATATATAGCTCTGATAAATGCTTGTGGAATTTAATTGAAGCCTTAGGGAGTCCCTGATAGATTGCTGTCAAACCCTATTCTTGTCTTACATGGTATTTATATCAATGAATTGAATAGAGCCTGCAATCATAATTATATAATCTGCTCTAACTGTTCCATTAAAACCATGCTGATAAAATACACATTAAAGAAAAATTCTAAGATATCTAATTTATTAATATTTATTTTAAGAACATTTATTGAGCAGCCACTATGTGACAGATCCTCTCCTATGCACTGAAGCCACAAAAGTGATGAAAATGCTTTTGATTATGTGGTACAAGATGACATCCAACAGATTTCAGGTGAAGTGCTAAATTAACTTTTTAAAAAAATTTACAAACAACATAAGTTTATTTTCTCAGTATTGGAGATTGGGAAGTCCAAGATCAAGGCACCAGCAGGTACAGTGTCTAGTGAGGGCCTAGTCACTGCTTCCAAGATGGTGCCTTGAATGCTGGCTCCTCTGCAAGTGACAAATGCTATGTTCTCATGCAGCAGACAGAACAGATAATCCCCCCCCCACACACACACACACAAGCCCTTTTATAAGGTACTAATATCATCCATGAGGACCTGCCATATGACTTCATCAGTCCTTAAAGGTCCTAACTCTTAATATTGTCATCTTGGTGATTAAGTTTTAACAAGTGAGTTTTGGGTGACACATTCAGACCATAGCAATACTCCTCATGAACAGTCTTATGTATATTTTGCTAGATATATTCTCAGGTTTTTGTTGCTATTGTGAATAGAATCTCTATGCATCATTAATAACAAATTAGAAAATGTAATAGAAATTACATTTTTAAGAAATGTAGGATAACTGGTCAAGGTTTTGGGTTGGCACTGGGGTGATTATACATTTATGGAAAACCCAACAGTAGAATATTGCTTTCAGAACTATCTGAGTCAAAGTTATTCTGGGTTAATAGAAACACATTGTCCAGATCACTCAAAGGTAGAATAACCAGCTCTACTCTGACAACATCTATGGTACTGTATTCAATATGAGCACCACGTTAAAACACCACAGCCAACAATTTAAAAATGACACATACACTAGCAATGACCCAGATTGAAGCAACTAGAACACGCTGGCACCTGTGGTCTAGGGAAAATCAGTGAAGGGATAAAGATTAACTTTAAGACATGAAGCCTAAGAAAAGTCATAATCTACTCAAAACAGTTGCTATGTCAAAGAGAGGGTAGGCCTGCTCTTTCATGCTTCAGAAAAAAATAAGGGTCTAGAAATCACAAGGGAGCACATTTTGGTTTTGCCTATGAAAGAACTTTGTAACACATGTACCAATTTTAAAAGATTAGTCTTCTTTCTTAGGATATGGTGAGTTTTCTCCTCCATGAAGTGTATATTTTTGAAAGAAGCCACATAATGTTTGTTGAGCTCAATAATAATATTTTTTTTTCTACTTCTAAAAAACAGAGAGCTTTTGCTTGAGGATAAGTCATTTAAGCCAGGCATGGAGGCTCACACCTGTAATCTCAGCACTTTGGGATGCTGAGGCGGGTGGATCACATGAGGTCAGGAGTTCGAGACCAGCCTGACAAACATGGCGAAACCTATCTCTACTAAAAATACAAAAGTAGCCAGGCATGGTGGCAGGCACCTGTAGTCCTAACTACTCAGGAGGCTGAGGTGGGAGAATTCTTTGAACCCAGGATGTGGAGGCTGCAGTGAGCCGAGGTCGCACCACTGCACTCTACCTGGGAAACAGAGTGAAACTCCTTCTCAAATAAACAAATACAAAAAAAAAAGGACAAGTCATTTAATAAAAATAGAATGTCATGATGGTTTTTTAAACAGAGTTTATAGATCTTGAAATAATGCATACATTATACTTCTTATTGATATACTTATTCCCGATAATGTATTTAGAATAATGATATACTTATTCCTCATAATGTATTTAGGTAAACACAAGGGGAAAATAAAATTCAAAGTGCAATAATCTTTGTAAAGTAGGGTCCAACAAATGAATCTTATGCCTTATTCTATTTGAAAATCTCAGATGATTAGCAATAGTATAAATATAATTTCCTATAATACACATTAGTCCTTGTCTCATGATATCATTATGCCATATAATGTACAGCATCATTTAAAATCTTAGAAGACTATCTACATACCTTGAATTAAGGGAATATAGATCTACTACAAGCAGTCTTTCTGGTGTCAACCTAATGAGTTAAAATATAAACAGCAAAATATATAAATATATTAATATATGTAACATAAACATTATTTGTACTTTTTGTCTTCTCTGACCAAAAGATAAAACAATATAAGACAAAAATACTTTATAATTTGTAATGTTTTCCAGCCAGATAATTATCAATAGTTATGATCATTGGACATGTTACTGAAACTACATAAATATTTTTGCATTATCTGTTCCCTAAAGAGACTTAACATCCTTTCTTTTCACTAAGATACAAAGCAGAAGCTTTTACTATTCTAAAAAAAAAAATATATATATATATATATGGTGAAAAACATTCATGTGGACAAGGCAGAGTCCTGACTAGTAAACAGAACAATGATCCCTGTCCAGAAATCATTTTTAAAGAATAAAATGACAGTGATTTTTATAAAGTTAATGTTTTTATTTATTTATTTGCACAGCATTAGTGGGTATAAGTACAATTTTGTTACCTTGATATATTGGATGGTGATGAATTCTAGGCTTTTAGTGTGGTCATCACCCAAATAGTGTACACCGTACCCATTAAGTAATTTCTCATCCTTCACCTGCTCCCACCCTGTCACACTTCTGAGTCTCCAGTGTCTATTATTTTATACTCTATGTCTATGTATACACATTATTTAGCTATCACTTATAAGAACATGTAGTACTGGATTTCCTGAGTATTTCACTTATGATAATGTCTCCAGTTTCATCCATGCTGCTGAAAAAGACATAATTTCATTCTTTTTATGGCTGAATAGTATTCCCTGGTGTATTTGTACCACATTTTTTAATCCAGTCATCTGTCGATGGACACTAGGTTGATTCCATATCTTTGCCATTGGGAATAGTGCCGCAATAAATAAACATGCAAGTCAAGGTTTCTTTTTGATATAATAATTTCTTATCCTTTGGATATATACACAGTGGTGGGATTGTTGGATCAAATGGTAGTTCTATTTTTCTCTTTGAGAAATCATATTGTTTTCCATAGAGGTTACACCAATTTACATTCCCACCAACAGTGTACAAGATGTCCCTTTTCTCAACATCCTCACCAACATCTGTTGTTTTTTGTCTTTTTAATGCCAGACATTCTGACTAGTAGAAGACGGTATCTCATTCTGACTGGTGTAAGATGACTGATGATAAGAGATCACACCTCCAGAAAAGTATCAGGTGCAGTCCTACTGATTCCAGCATGTCAGATGGTAAAAAGTTCAGCCTGTTCACCTTACAGCAACCCACATAATCTTGATCACAAATGCTGCACTCCAGTACATACGTACTTAAGAGTGACTTATTTACAACCTGATTCTTTAATCAAGATTTAATTTGCATTTCTGATGACTGGCTACATTGAACATTTTCTCATAGCTTATTGTCCATTTTGATGCCTTCTTTTAAAAATTGTCTGCTCATGCCCTTTGCCTAGTTTTTAATGAGGTTATTTGTTTTTTCACGTTGAGTTGTTTGAGTCCCTTGTAGAGTCTGGATATTAGTCCTCTGTCAAATGTATAGTTTGGAAATATTTTTCCTTATTCTGCAGGCTGTGTGTTCATGCTGTTGAGATATATGTATATGTATACACATATACATACTCACAGCTTTTTAGTTTAATTAAGTCCCATTTATCTATTTTGGGATTTTTTTACATTTGCTTGTTAGGTCCCGCTGTGATTAGTAAGGTCAAACAACAGATATTTTTCTAAGAACAGATATTAACTGTAAAATACATCTATTCTCGACTTGTAAAGAAGCCAATAATTCATTATATGCAACTATCGACTCTGCAAACATTGGTCTTTTAACAGAAATCAAATAATGTGTTATAATTCCAGGACAAGGAGCTAATTAAAGAACAGAAAGTTGTGATTTCCACTGTGGAATATCATGTTAGAAAAGGAATATGTGGAGAAATAAAACCATCATTTTAAAAGTTAAATCTTAGGGAAACAAAATGAACCAACTGATGGAGGATGATTTTTCCAGAACTTTGATGAAACTGTACAATACCAGGAGGTGGAGTTTGCTGTGAGTGGAGATCATATCATGCCACTGCACTCCAGCCTGAACAACAGAGTGAGATTCCATTTCAAAAAAAAAAAAAAGAAATTTACAATAACTTTTAGCTATGAGCAAATTTCAAATCACTATCAACATCCTGATGACAAATATAAATGAATCCCCTATTCCTATTACATGCAAGCATTATACTATGTACTGCAAAAAAACAGATTTAAGAGATGCTCTCTGTTCTCACTGAGCTTAAAGTTTAGCAATCAGAGATAGGATATTGGCTTCACCATGAATGCTACAATTAATTTGTGATGGTCTTCTGGAGTGTTGCATATTAAAAGAATCTGATCTAATACCAAAGCCTTACAGAAAAGGAGCCCATTTTTGTTTATTGAAGTTTGCGATTGGCATGGGAGAGAGCAGTGAACTACATAGATAGGCAGCATGTATAATGGTTAAAAGCATAGGCTCTCGAGCCAGGGAGACTGGCACAAGAAAAAATAAGTATACTAGCATGTACTAATAATCAGAGACATGTTCACATTTATACATGAGATTGAGATAAAGATAAACCTATTGCAATGTGTATGATATACAGATAGATGATAGATCACAGAGAGTTAAATTAATCTGCACCTGAACACTAACGGAAAATTTCATTGAAAACATGGAAACTAAACTGGTCTAGAGGAAAGGCTAGAAACTAAATAAGTGAGGTAGAAATTACAAACAAAGTGGACTAGGCTGAGTAATAGCAGTTGCTAGGCTACTCCATAGCAAAGCTATAGGATCTGTGGTTTTCCTTTTTGTGATAGACCTCTTTGGATGAAGTAGAAGTTTCTTAAAAGAGCCATGGAGAAGACAGAATGCAGGGACAACGACTGTGGACACTTTTTATGCTTGGACTTTATTTTGTACTTTAGGGAATAACAAATATTTCTGGAACACAGAAACACTGTATTTTAGAAAGAGTGGCTCTCAAGGATTTATAGGAGACCTTCCAGAAGTTCAAAGAAAAAAGCATTCACCTAGATAGAATTCTTGCACATATCCTCCAGAAAATTATACAAAACAACACAACAGCATGTTTTGACAAAATAACAAGAATGTGAGTTTAAAAATGGTAGAAGAAGAGAAAGGGGCAGCCAGAATCTGGTACTGCGGAGCTTTCTATTACTCTAGATTTCATTCAGAAACTGGCAACTTAATTGGTGACTTCTGGCAAATGGGCCACAATAGCACATATCAAATATAGTAAGTTTTGCATCCATGAGGAATTATTAGCTGTTAGCTCTGAGTTGACACTAATTTCAAGAAACTCAAAATCCCACCCACACTGGTTCACCAGAGTGAGGAATTTGGAGCTCAAATATATTTGAAGTCTTGCAAATAGCTTATCTTATAAAGAATTCAGTAGACCTGAGGGATCATTCTGAGCTTTTATTATTTGGAAAAGCATATTATGCAACTGTTGCAACTGTCAAAATCTCTAAACTGTGTGTGTGTGTGTGTGTACTGCTATAGTAGAAATGGCTAAGAGCAAATGCCCCTTCACGAACCCAGAATAAAACAAAACTAACATGATACACATTTCTGGAGGAATTCCCAAGATTGACGCCAAAAATAAGGAACTGAAAGATGCAGTCGTGTTAATTCTTATCATATCCCTGCATAACTGAACTCTGGTTAATACAGGGGCTTAATGGATCTTGGAGGGTGACAGTAGATTATCATAAACTTAATTAGAGAGAGATGCCAATCACAGCTCCCATTGCAAATATGGAATATTTACTGGTGCAAATTATCAGAACCCTTGCACTTGGTATGCATTCATGTACCTATTGAGCTATTGAGTGCTTTTTTCTCAATGTCAATTAATAAACACAATCAGAAGATGACAAACGACCTTTATCTGACAGAAGCAATACTATTCCCTCTCTGTCTTATCTCAAGGTATTTATATTCTTTTCATCTGTTATAATATAGACTGCAGAAACTTGTTGTATTCCAAAACATATCATGCTAGCATTTTACATGATTGCATTTATGCTAATTAAACCTGGTGACAGAGTATTCTGCTATAAGACACACACATGTTGGCAAGTGATAGACAAATCTCATGAAAAGACAGGGGCCTACCATATCAATAAAATTGCTAGAGTTCAGTGTTCTAAAATATGTTAAAATATCCTCTGTGAAAGATAAGTAGCAATAAGGCCAGGCATGGTGGCTCATGCCTATAATCCCAGCACTTTGGGAGGCCGAGGCAGGTAGACTACTTGAGGCCAGGTGTTTGAAACCAGCCTGGACGATATGGTGAAACCTCATGTCTCCTAAAAATACAAAACATAGCCGGGTGTGGTGGTGCACACCTGTAATATCAGCTACTAGAGAAACTGAGACAGGAGAATCACATGAGCCTGGGAGGTGGAGGCTGCAGTGAGCCGAGACTGTGCCACTGCACTCCAGCCTGGGTGATAGAGTGAGACCCTGAAAAGGAAGGAAGGGGGAAAGGGGAGAAGGGGGGAACAGGAAAAAGGGGGAAGGGAGAGAGAGGGAGGGAGGGAGGGAGGATATTTTTAGCATGCCTGAACACACTGAACATAGAAGATTAATTCCAAAATTTCCATCTCACTGAACTTTTTAATATCTTCCTTTATGACAGAGGTCAGCAAACTTTCTCTATAAAAGGTCAGATTTAATTTTTTTTAGAGAGACAGGGTCTCACTCTGTCATCCATGCTAGAATGCTGTGGTGCAATCACAACTCACTGTATCTTCCAACTCCTGGGCTCAAAAGATTCTCCACTTCACCATCCTGAGACTCTAGTACTACATGCACCACCACACTCAGATTTTTTAAATTTTTATTTTATTTTATTTTATTTTATTTTATTTTTTTAGTAATGGGGTCTTGCTATGCTTCCCAGGCTGGTCTTGAATTCCTGACCTCAAGTTATCCTCTTGTCTCAGCCTGTCAGAGTGTTGGGACCATAGGCACCTCTCTGGGTCCCAGATAGAAAATATTTTATACTTGTGCATCATAGTCTGTCTTTTTCAACTATTCAACTATTCCATTGTAGCATGAAAGAGCCATGGACAGGTAATGAATGGTGTGTCTCTGTTCCACTGACATTTCACTGAGAGGCAGTACACCATATTTGGCCTAAAAGTCATAGTTTGTTGAACCTGTATTTATGGCAAGCCAGAAAATTTCAGTATCCAAGCTTGTTGACTGTAGAATCTATGTTTAAATTAACTAGCTCCTTCCACTGGGAGAAACAGAAGCCAATCAAAAGAGATCTGTCTCCCTAGTCTCACCTAACAGGATGCATTATCGTAAAATGTAGAGACCACTTTTAAATAGTTAATATTCTGTAACTGTGGAGTATTAAATTTCAAGATTCTTAATGCACAACATTCTTACAGAATAAGAGCATGGATACACACATAAAAATATTATGCTATTAAACACTGAGGAAAATACTTCCAAGAGATTTCCTCAAAATTTCAGTGCTTTCTACTTTACATCAAGGTGGACTTTCTAAAAATAAACTTTCCTTCCTGAGATCGTACTATAAAATATGCTGTGGCTTTGGAAAAGCAGTAATAATTTATCTTTAATTTTATGAATAAAAACAGCCAATTTCTACAATCCTTCATGATTTCACTACACTCCAGATAAAATTGTTCTCATATTCATTATTGGTAATTGAACAATAACACTCAATGAGTGTTTAGTTGATTGTGTTTCCTTTTTTACCTTGTTTATCAGTGTTGTCCTTCTTAAATTACAAGTACAGATCACACTTGAAACTTACATCTCTTCGTATCACATTGACTGCAAATGATAGTTAAAATAATTCTCAGAAAGATTATCAACACACATTAGGTGATTGTGATTTTCTGTGGCAGGGACCTCTCAACGTGACAAAAAGGGAAGACAGGTCATTATTAATCCTCTAGACAGACCTTACAATACTTCAATCATTCCCAGGCAGGTAACAAATCCCTTTCCCCATTTCTGCTGAGGATATTGTGGCTTTCTTATTACTTGTTCTTTAAAGGCAATAATTTTTCTTATGCACTCCATGTCATCATTACTGTCTAAGTAGTGATTTTTTTGTTAGTTTAATCACTCATTGGTTACATTTCTTTAGTTAAACAGGGAAATAACTCAAATCCAACACAGAATAAAAACTTGTTTACTTTTATCTGGGTTAAAACAATACATGTTTTTGCCTAATTCTGGTTGTTTGAAAGAAACAACCTAGCAAGAGGTCCTATGAGATCAGGGTTTGTACTAAATAAAAGAATTATGAAAAAGAATTCGACTTCCTATTAACGCATCACATTCAATTCCCTTTATACATGTAAGGCTAACAATTTGTTGCTCATACTGATCTACTCTATGTAATGCTAAGGATCCCTCGTTGTCATAAATTATTTTGTTTTTGATTTAATCATTTTTTTTCCAGCCAAGTAGTGAGAGTCAGGAATCTGTAACTTTTGTCCCTGCTCGTTTCATTTACTATTTGGGTGACTTTAGGCAAATCACTCTCCCTGCCCCGGCCTTACCTTTCCATCTATGAAAGGAATAGGTTGTTGTTAATTTCCATGTTTTTACACTTTCTAAATTCATGAAGTCCTTTCACTAATATTAAACTACTTGTCCTTTCCTGCAAAGTTTACCGTGTCTGCATATAAAGTGAGAAGAATTATTTAAAGTTGTGATTAACATAATCGCTGTTTTGCCTTGTTTTTCTTACTCGAAGATATTTCATTTAGATCCTTCATTGCATTCTATTTTTTGAATAATGTAAGGATTTACTTAACAATGCTGACCATATCCTCTCGTTGCACTTCTTTTATTTCCATAATACTACATTATACTTCTAACAATGACTATTTTTTAAGTCTATTCTTGCGGCTCCTAGTCTTCCCCTAAGTACCTATGTGTTTCTGGGCTCTAGACTACATTTTCTTTTTTCTTTCCTGCATGCGATCCTCCTGGCAGGCCTTTCACGTGGTTGGGAGTGCTATCTGCACACTGACAACTGCAGGTCTGCATCTCTGCCCCATCATTCCAGAGCCGCACCCCTCCTGTTGAGATGCTTCCTTAATGTCTCACATCGGATGTGCTGTAAGACAGGTAAACTGCTCCATATCTGATGCTGAACTCATCACGTTTTCCCAAATTTCTGCTTCTACTCTATTGTCCCTATACTTATCAAAGGTCATATCATTCATCCAACTGCTTGAGCCAGAATCCTGGAAATCATCTTTAAATGTTCCCACTCTCAATTCCTGCATCCAATGAATCTCTCTGAAAAATATGTCAGTGTGATAAGTTAAAAGTTAAATAGCTTTGCTTAATTTTTTTTTCTCACAGTGTAACAGACTCCTGTGGACAAAATCCCATCCCAAATAGAACATAAGGTTTGGTCCATGTGAGAACAAATTCATGAATTCATTTCATAAAGGTAGAATTTACATTTATACAGTATATTCTCCTCTGAATTTGAAATTTACTTCCAGACTAAAACTAGTGAGATGATCTGAGTGAATGCTTGCCTTGTTCTTTGGCTACTTTTTCTTTAGTTTATCAGGGAAATAGTTCCAATCCATTCTAGAAATAAAAATTTGTTCACTGTTATTCAGATTAAACAGTATACATTTTGGTCTAACTGGTTGTGTAGAAGAAATAACCCAGAAAGAGGTCCTATGAGATCAAGGTTTGTGCTACATAAGAAAGTTCTGAACAAAAATTCTACTTCCTCTTAATGCATCACATTCAATTCCCTTTATACTTATCAGGCTAATAATTTGTTACTCATATTGATCTACTCTATGTCATGTGACTGCAAAAATCAAAACAATTACAAACGAAGCTTTGGGCTATGACACCATCTCCCTTTACCGTGTTTGAACTTTTATTTTCCCTGCAGTGTTACTTAATGGACCTCATCAGAAAAATATTTACAATAGTTCCCTCCCCCACCAATTCAGAATTTTACTTACCTGCTTTCATCCAAGGTCCAGAATTATTAAATGAAAAATTCCAGAGATAAACAATTCATAAGTTTTAAATTGTCTGCCATTCTGAGTAACATGATAAAATCTCATGACATCCTCTTCCAACCTTCATCCCTCCCAGGACGTGAATCACCCCTTTGCCCAGCATGTCCACCCTGAACACCACCTGGTCATTAGGTATTTAGTAGTCATCGCAAATAGATCGACTGTTGTGGTATTGCAGTGCTGGTGTTCAAACAACCCTTATTGAACTAAATTGCTTTATTTTATTAGTTTATTCATGATTATTGCTAATCTCTGACTGTGCCTACTTTAAAAATAAATTTAATCATAGGTGTGTGTGTGTATATCTATGTATGTGTATATATATGTATATATAGATAGAGAGAGAGACACCAAAACATAGTCTATATATGGTTTAGTACTATCCTAGGTTTTAAACATCCACTGTGGGTGTTGGAACGTATTCCCTGTACATAAGGGGTGACTACTGTACATAGGAACACACATGAAAATGCTTTTCAGTATGAAAATTACAGCCACAATGAACAGGATTTTAGATTTATGTTCATTTTTATTTTTTACAGTCTTACTATATGCCAAAGCTAGGTACTCCTCTAAGTACTTTATAAGTATTAATGTATTTAATTCTCAAAATAAGCATATAAAATACATGTTTATAAAGTCTGTAAAATGGAATATTGCCCATTTTAGATATTAAGAAATCAATCATTAGAGAAGCAAATTGCCTAATATTACATAACCAGTAAGTCAGTCAGCTGGGATTGAAACCCAGGTGGTCTGGCTGTAGAGTGCATGTTCTTAATCACAATGCCATTTCACCTGACTTCAATCGGATTGAAAGTCAGACAACACATGCTCTATTTTAGGGGAAGTTTTCAGGACAGCCAATGTATTTTATATGAATTTTTGGAGGTACAGTGAAGCAACATAAAAATCTTCACAACCTGCATGCAAATCTCCTTTCTATTAGGCACAGGAGAAATGGTTTCCCTGCTATCCAAGTATCTGTCAGAAATTAGTTTCTGGAAGATATACTTCTGTCTTAAATTTAACTTCATCAAGAGCAAGGTGATCTTCAAAGTTGAGAAGATTATTTAGAAGTGGCTAAAAATATAGAACTAGACATGAAATGTAGAAGAGGTTTCTGAAAAGCCTCACAAAGAAGAGAAATTTAGTTCTAAAAAATAAAAATGTTTGTAAATGAAGAACACATGCTTTAATGATTCACAAAGAAATCTGTGGCACTACATAATATAAATCTAGCAAGGTGGTTTTAAATGAGTCTGGGGAATATTTTTATAAATATCAGGTGTGTTTGGAAGCACTGTGAAAGATATCCACATGAGAACATTTATGTGAAGGCAATTATTTTCACATATATACCCCAAATAAAATGAATCTTAGGGATAATATTCTAATTTTGAAAATTTGAAAATTATTTCTTACTCTTAAATAGTTATTTTAGATTTCTCTACAGCAATGTACAAGAGCTAGGAGTGTTTTCTAAAATTTAGGCAAGACCATCATTTAAGTAATTTGACTAATAATATGCTGAAGGAAGGAAATTAGTAGAATGTAATTACACATACATGCTTAAAATAAAACAAACTAATTATCAAATATTAACTAAAATTACTGTGATAGCATTATGGTTTAGCAGTAAGGATTGTACAAACTGGAAAGATAGAATTGCATGGCTTTTATTTACTTTATATTTTCTCTTTGCTAATATCTCTGCTAAATAAAGTTAGCTAAACTAAATTGCCTATTAGGTGTCTAGACATCTAAAGTGTCTAGTTAACGTTGTTTATTTAGATATACTGCTTTTCAGTTTTTTGGTTTTGGTTTTGTTCTGTTTTGTTTTTGAGACCGAGTCTAGTTCTGTTGCCCAGGCTGGAGTGCAGTGGTACAATCTCGGCTCACTGCAACCTCAGTCTCCCGGGTTCAAGCAATTCTCCTGTCTCAGCATCCTAAGTAACTAGGATTAGAGGTGTGCGCCACCGTGCCCAGCTATTTTTTATATTTTTAGTACAGATGGGAATATCATGACACTTTGGATTTATTTCATTTCTACCAAATAAATTTTAAAGAGTCGAATTAAATCATTCGGTTCCTTGTTAAGGATAACTTGTAAAATCACACAAACTCTCTTGCTATTTCTACTTAGAGACTCATTACCGTCTCCTAAATGTCACTCTTATAATTTCTGTAACTGCCACCACATGGTTGGTGGCTCTTTGCTTGACACAGAAAAACCTAGACAACTTATTTTTCTTTCTGTATGAGAGCTTAAGAATAGTGAAACAAGCTTACTATTGATTCAGCATTGCCTATCTTCTGAACTATAACAATACCAAGTTAATAAACTGTAAGGTTTGACTAAACTCAGAGGTAAATTTAACTAGGAAATATCTCTGCAGAAAACTGTAAAATAGATACCTAATTTTAGTTAAATATTCTTGACCATCAATAATTATTTAGATTATCATTAAATAAGGCTCTATTCAGTAAGTTTTCTGGTAATTTATTCATACTTCTTTTAAAGAACTGATTACTAACACTGTGATCATTCTGAAAGCAACCTCTTAGATCACCTGATCTTACCTTCTCTTAACAGTCCCTATGAGAATGCTTGGCATGTAGTAGATTCCCAATACATATATGTTTGTTCAACCCAGCATTTATTAAGTGTGTGGTACTGGTCTGATCCACTTTCTAAGCCTAGGACCACTGTAGTGGCTCTGTTTTCAAAAAGCTGTCTAATATAGCATATCGATACAGTGCAATAGATAGATTTTCTGCAGGACAATGCATAAGATCCTAGGAGAGTACAATGAAAGTACATCTACCTAAGGTAGAAAACCAGGCAGCATCTTCAAGTACGTCTGCTACATGGGCAATAGGATGAAGAAGTGAGCAGCATGAGCGAAGTTACTGAAGAATGCAAGAAAAATACTGCTCAAGGCCTTAAGCAATTTAGTAGCTGAAAACTGGAGTACATGGGGGTGGCAGAAGGTCAGAAAAGAATTATAGAAGAGGATGGTAAAAGACTGGAGCAGAGGATCCAGAAAAATTGTGCAAAATGTTGAAGAGTTTGATTTTTATCAGGAAGGCTAGGAGAATCAGCTAAAAGGCATTAAGTAGTGAAGTAAGAGGACTGACTGGGACTTTGGAAATAACTTCTTGACAGCAATGTATAGATGGAATTGAAGGAGACTGAAGGAAGCTACAGAGACTCTGGAAAAAGCAGCCTGAATTAAAGCAATGGCAATAGGAAAGGAAAAAGAACATTCTAAGAGATACTGTGGAAATGAAATATATGAGACATCAAACTGGTTAGGAAAACAGTGAGAGAACTGAAGGGCCAGTTATATCTCCCAAGAGTTTGACCTGGTCAACTGTGTGGATCCTGGTGCCATTCACCAGAATAAAAGATATGAGAAGAGGAGTAAATTCAGTAGAAGGTGGGAGAAAAAAAAAAAAAAAAAAAAAAAAACCTTGATGACATCTCAGTGTGCTGAGTTCAGTTAGGCCTTGATAACTTCTGAAAAGAAGCAACAGCATAGAATAGTGGTTAAGAGAGCAGTGTTTCTGTAAAACGGGGTGATTATAATAGTGCTTGTCCCCTAGGAATATTGTGAGTAGCAAATGTAGGAAAGACTCAGGAGACAGGGCCTGATGTGTAAATGTTCTCTAATCATAGCATTCATTGTTATTGTCTGTATCCAATTGGAGACACCCAGTCAATTTAAAGTGGGTGCCAAAGCCAGTAGAGAAATATGGGCCAGAGAAAGAAATTTTGGAATAATCCTCAAGATGGTTAGTGCTTCTCAACCCTAGTTGTTCTTCACAATCATCCAGGAGCATTAGAGAATGCTGTTGCCTAAGCTCTTTTCCTGGTGATTCTGAACAGCCAGCAATGAGAACACAGTTCAGATGGAGGTGGAAGATGGGAGTCATGTGCTGGATGAGATCTCCCAGGAAGAGTGAGTGGAATAAGGGATCTTTATATTCAAGGTTTCCAGACCAAAGTCATCTCTCTAACAAGACCAGCTCTTTCTCCAGAATCTATGGGTTTTTTTTTTTTTTAATCATAATAGGACTGTGTATGGATCAATGTGAGCCACAACATCATGGAAAAATCTGAAGATCCTGGAATCTATTGTTTTGCACTGCCTGTAATGAGGCATGGGGCCAGGGGAATATTTGATGAAGCCAGTGACTATTCCTGCTGTCAATCATGCTGAGGCAAATTTCAAGCAGGCCTTGAGAATGTTGGGGCTGGAAAAGATTCTTTAGGGTGTGATTCTTCATTGATGGTGAGCTACTCTTGGATATGTCAAAACAGGCTAAAAACTCTAGCTGCACCATCAGGCTGGTGGCTACAGTGGGATTAGAGGCTCCAGCCTCAAAATGGTACTTTGAACCACTGGACTCACAGGCAAATGGGTAGAAGAATGATGAACATTTCTTAGAATATGAGAATAGCAGGGCACACTCCTAACATTTGAAGAGCATTGTTGGCTCCAGGGGAATAAGACAACTATCCTAACAGCCTCTGGACCTTCAGGGGCCCACAGGTAAATGACAAATCTATACTTCTTAAGAAGTGGTGCCAAGAAGACCTATAGAATCAGATCTACTGTGACATGGAGCCAGCAGAGCTGAGCATAACAGCAGAAAAGAGAGACTCCCTCATCTGTTCCGTTCCCAAGTTACAGGTTATCTGTAGCAGCATCTTCCTTGTAGACTAGAGACCTTCCCTCTCTGCTGTAGGAAGTGCACCTGCTTGTGAATTTCAACTGAAACACATAGTGGAAAGTCACTAATTCACAAGGACCACTGCTTCTTCATTCAGCATTAGATAACTATGCCTTCATGTGTTGTACACAGAAAAAGCAAGGCTCAACTGAGGCACAACTGGACTAGAAATTGGTCTAAACATAAAACCAGCATTTTTCCAATTACATTACAGGCTGTATTTGTAAACAACAAATACAGTAGTCCAGTTTGGCTAATTGTAGAGTCAGTATAAGAAATAAACTAAAAATTATGCTGGAAAAAAATGCTTAGAAGATGAATTTATGCCCCAAGTCTCAAGGAAGAGCAAAAATTAAATACAGTAAACAATGTAATTTTTAGCAAATTATCCATTCCCTTCCACAGATGTTTCATAAGCCCCTGTACTGCACAGATACTGTTGTGGGCTCCAGGAATATCACAGTCACAAAAAGAGACAAAATACTTGCCATTTTGAAGCTTAAATTCTAGTATAAGGGTCAGACAGTAAACAAGTTTGTAATAAACCTGGAAGTGATAAATGCTACAAAGAAATAGAAAGTAGAATAAGGGGGAAAGGAGACGTGGAGGTGGAAGCATCCTGGTTTTTCTGGTTCTGTTTTCTACAGATGACTTCTCAGGTAAGGAACATCTGAAGATGATCAGAAGGCAGGAAAAGGAGGAGCTACGTGGGTATCCGAAGAGAGTGTGGGAAGAACAGCAAGAGCAAAGGCCCCAGAACAGAAAGAATCAGCCAAACCCTGATTTCATTATGCTGACTGCCTTCCTATTTTTCTTACATGAGGGTCCACGTTATTCATTACAGGACTTGTTTCTGTGTTTTGTTTTTGATAAATATACTTTTTCACAATATGGGGGGTGAGAATAAGAAGAAGAAGAAAAAGAAAAAGAAGAAAAAAAAACTCTCCATCCTCTTTGTCCTCTAGAAAGATTAGAGCCAAAATAACAGTTTAACAAATCTACCACCACCGTTCCCGTCTCCAAAGCCCTACTATCATTTTTTAGTACACCAATTTTGTCTTTTATTGTCTGTCACCTGAGGATATATGGGGGCAGCCCTTTACTGTTATATGAAACATTCTCTGCAATTTGGGAAGGCTGAGTTTTCCTTTTGCACTTCTAATTATGAAAGGGAACCTGGACACAGGATGTTCAAAGATATCAAGCAGCTGTGAAAGAGCACTCCTCTGATGCTTTCGATTCATTAAAAAACATATTTCGTTCATTTCTGAGGAACAGCTCCTTAAGAATTTCCATAACACAATGATACTCTGACCAGTCTGATTGTATCACACATGCAAAACTTTATTTTATCAGCATTTAGAGGCACAAAGTTGCATGACTTTCTGGATGTTTTAGAGTACACAGAACACCCAGAGAAAAGTGTCTCTTGGTTATGGCTTCTTTAAAGCTAGCAAGAATTTCAAGTTTACTAGTATCTTTTCAAATTGGGAATATTAGAAATTTGATTTTGTTGTGTTTTTTTTTTTTTTTTGCCTCATGTCATGGTGGGTCCTACTCTCTTTACTCAATATTCCCTATATTAAATCTATCTTCTGTTCAACAGTAACACTTCATAATTTATACCTGTCTTAAAAACAGAGTGCGAAGGCAATCTAGCCCCCAAGTTCTGTCATGATACAGCATTCATTCCTGGCTCTGATGGAGTAACTTTCTAGAGGGTTTAACAATGAGATTATCAAAAAAGAAAATTATGGTCTTGGATTCAACCTTGACCCAGTAATTGAACTTGAAATTGGGCAAGCTTTAAACCATAATAATATTGGTAATGTAAGGCAATATTATAGGATATGATCTACAGAACGCCAGAAAGTTCTCTGCCTAAAATGCTAACCTCTTAACAGATGCTCCATTAGGAATGCATTTATTTGGATAAAATGCTTCATTAGCCCCACAATTTTCTTAAAGCACCATTTTATGGAAGGGTACAGATGTGAAACATGTAATAGAATCTTTTGACTTGAGTTTAGGACACAGAATATAAAGGTAGTAGTAGGAAGGGACACTTAAAGTGCAGGAAAATGTTGGTAAACCAAACTAAATTCATTCCTTTCATTTTTATCCAAGAGGCAGCCCTACTGGAAACAGAAAATGGTTAATATTCTTATTAACCATTCAACAACCTTAGCATACCCACAGAGTATGAGGGAAGGCAATCGCCTTCTTCTCCAGTAGACATACAGAGAGCAAACATTCCTGGCTATTTGCATCAAATGAAATTTGAACAGAACACTCACCTGGATTATTTCCGTCTACAGTAATTTTAAGTGCATGTTTTATGTCTTCTCTGACATAAAAGAGCACTGTAATAAAAAGGTGACAATTTGCCACTTCAAGGCAAGTAAAAAGTAGAGAATTGCTCCAATCTGGCACAATAGTGTCTGATTTTTGTTTTTGGTTTTTGTTTTTGTTTTTTAATATTAGGATAGCTGCCTTTAAGGAAGCAACAATTTGAGGGTCTAGGACTCATAGAATAAAAGGTAGTCTGTACCAAGTAAAGGCTGTACAATATTTGCACATCACCATAAAACTCTGTACAGCATAAAAATATATTTTGTGGCCTTTTTTCTTTGCTTATCCTATGCATCAGCAAAAGACAGATTATTATCATCATTATTTCTATAGCCGTCTTCATTATCTAAATGCTTTATAGACATTGATTAGTTAACTCCTCTATGAACCCTGCCAGAAAGGTCAATATGATTAATCCAAAGGCAGAGCAAGAAAGCCCTGAGGTTAAGTGATTCACCCTTCCCTCCATGGAGATCGGTGGAGGACAAGATCCGAACTCCAGAGTTCTTCTATACGAAGCTGTCTCTATCCCTGCTGACACAGGTAACAGTGAAAGCGCTTTTTCTTCCCTAGTACAATCGATGTAGGGAAGACTCAAGATTGTACACACTTACGAGTAAAGAATAAACTGTTATCCTTTGTGAGATTCTTTGGCTAAAATAAATGCACTTGGGGGAAATTTTCAATTTGTGGCCAGAGAAGGTGTTTCAGGTTAGAGCTCTTACATCTTTATGCAACAGTTTGTGTTTTCTATAAATATGTATCAAGGTTCTACCATACCCCCAGAGGCACAGTCTGGGCTTTAGGAAAACAAGAGTGAATTTGAGAGCCAATGTCCTGATTTCATGGTGCTTACTCTCAAGTGAAGTGAGAGAAACAATAGAAACATTAAAGAAACAGGAATACTAACACACAGTGATAAGGCCAGGAAGAGAGTTAATGTAGGATGATGTAGAAACTGGTAAGCAGGTGTTTCTTTAGATTGGGTAGTCAGGGAAAGCCTCTCTGAGAAGGTGGCATTGAAAGTGTGTGACAAGAGGGAGCCAGCCATGTGGAGAGGAGAGCAAACAGCAGAAATAAGAGCTGAGCTAAAAAGTAAGCTACTAAAAGCCCGAGGTAGAAATGAGCTTAGTGTGTTCAGGGACTGAAGAGCAATTCAGTGTGGCTGGAGGATAGTCAACAACTGGGAGAGCAGAATAATTTAAGGTCAGAAAAGTAGGCAGGACCAGAATGGGTAGGCCAGACAAAGCAGCTTGGAGCTTATTCTAAATGCCTTTGGTAAACCACAGGGAAGTCTTAAGCGGTGATGAGACAAAATCTTATTCCTATTTACCAAACATTACTCTGTCATTCTGGGGAAAAAGAGCTCCAGGAGAGAAGCCAGTTAACAGGCTATTGCAGGGGTTCAGGTGAGAGATGATGGTGATCTGAACTGGCATGGAGTAGCGCAGGTGGAGGTGGAGAAAACTGGATGAATTTAAGGTAGGAATTGACAGAATTGGCGGGACTTGCTGATAGATGTGGGAAAGATAAACAATGAAATGGAAGGCAACTGTTTATTTAGATGAAGAAAGATAAACAAATTATTAGGAATTGTTTGAAATCTTAGGCCTTTCATGATGCATTAATGGGGCTCAAGAATCCTTATCTTAATTTTTTTGAACACATCAAGCAGGAGATAAGAAACATTTCAAGTATAATGACAAGGGTGATGTAATCTGGTTTCTGGCTTTTCACAATAGTAGGTGATGGAAGAAAGTAAGCTAGAAAACTAGATTGTTACGCATCTGTTTAAGAAAATCTTAAATCTAAGACCTATTTGGGCCCACTTAAAATTATTAAATATGGAATGAATTCAAGTAAATTTTGTGATCATGCATTTATCAAAAATGTATTTATGTTGCAAAGCATAGAGCTATTTTAAGACAACAGAGAAGCAACCGAGCCTTCGTGGAACATATTCTAGTGGGGGAAACCTGGCAACAAATAATTATCACGATTAACTAAGTTCAATTGTTATGAAAGAAACAAGGGAGGAATATGAGCTATTCTGGGAGGTCATTAAGGACTTCTTTTGAAAGTGATATGTAAAGGACTTAGCCATGAAGATGCTGTGACCATCACTGGGATATAAAGTTATAACTCATACTCTCACACTCAACAATTTACTTACTACAGCCATAATGCCACCATCTTCAAATTCTGAAGAGAGAGCATTTGGTCCATTGACTACCTGGTGTCAGGGCAAGTGTACATTCCTGACCCATTTGGTTGTGACTTGGGAATGAGAGTGTGCCAAAGGGAACAGGGGCCTGTAATTTCCAAGGACTAAAGAAGACGCTGTTAAACTGGGAGAGATGTTGGATATGACCATAAATTGAATTATGTTTCTGATATAAGCCTCTGCTCACCTTTTCATTCCCAGAGCTCAACAGAGTACCAGGCATATAGGAAGCGTTCAATGTTGAGTGTTGGATTGAGTGAATAAATGAATAAAGGCAATTAGAGACACAGCAGAAGGCAATTTGTCTCTTGTTAAGTAGTAAGAAAGTCTATATACCAGATCAATGATGGCCCTCTCCCAATATGCTACTACTATCACTTCCATCATCTTTTGGAACTGTGCCTAACTTACAGACAGGCTAACAAAATTAGGTTAGAATTCTTTTGATTATAATTGATACCTGATTTTTTTCTTTATATCTGAATCCAGTGCTTCTCAGACTTTGCAAAGCATATGTGAAAACACAAAATCCCAGGTCTCACCCATTTCAGAAGAGCCAAAGGAGAACCCAAGAATATGAATTTTAACAATGATCCCAAGTGATTAAGATGTAAATAACCGAACTGACTTTGAGAAATACCGACCTCTAGTCATTCTCTTCCCATGTCCAGTCTATGACAGATCTAAATGGTCCTGTAGGTTTCTTTGCCTTCCATTGTCATTGTCACTGACAATTTGGATATTTTTCAGTCACATTCCAATAGCCAAACATCAGTTCTTTCTTCAGAGTCCCTATGTCTCAATCCAACTTGCACTTTAATACAGTATATCTTCCCAAAACAATGATTTCTGGATTAAAACAAAAAGTTAAAAGGACTCTACAAAGTAGCAGAATCTTATATGCTTACATTTAAACTACAAATTTGAATTCTAACCTTTATCCATTTTAACCTCCTCAAATTTGAAGCCTTTTACTTTATATGACTCCAAAAGCATCCTACTTAATTGCTTTTCCAGACTTTCCTATTTTATACGACATAATACTCCCCAAAAGGAAACCTAAAAACAACAATAATCAGGAAGCCTAGTTTTAATCCAGTGTTTTTCAAGCTGGGTGTATGAATGTGAGTAATTTCCTTAACTTCTCTGGAATTCATTTGTTTCATCAGTGAAGACACAGAACTGGCTTCAACTAGTGGCTGTCACACATTTTGATGACCACCCACTGTAAGAAATAGGTCATGACAATGAAGTTTCACAAACAGCCACAAAACACACTTACTGCATGTGACAGACTCTGATATTTTAACTCCCAATCTACTTTATTCTATCATATTATTTCTTACATAAAAATGCCAGTTGCAGCTTTCTAAATTGATTCCACAACACTCTACTACATCATAGTTGCAGTCTGAAAAATACACAGATGATCTTTACGATCTTCTCTAGTTCTAATGTTCTATGATAATGAATAAACATGGAAGCTCTTTTGCATACTTGCATGTCTTCCCAAGTTATATATTTTCACTTTTGTAGATAAACTCTAGGGGAAAAATAGATTTGCTAAGGTTATCTGACAACTCTGATAAAACAGCATTGATACATGTTATAAATCAGTTTAATAATGATACAAACCAATGGAAAAAATTGGATTTATTTTCTCATTTTCCCTTTGCTCCAGGTACAGATGGCATCACAAAAATTCTTACCCTGATTGAGGAAGAGGTACCAAGATTGAAGTGATGTCCCTTCATATTTTGATTATATCACTTGGCTCTCAGCCCTGGCTTCACTGTAAAATCAACCTGGGGAAGTAAAATTGGCAAAAAAACACCCTCATTCTGGAACTATTTATTAATTCAGAATATAAGAGAGTGGAACTGAATCATCGACATTTTTTAATCTCTCCAAGTGAGGGCTGAGAAGAACTAGACTAGCTGATATGCCTCAAAAGCCACAGCGTTCTGGCTGGCTAGCTTAGTCCAATGACGGAAAACAAGGGTGATGGCAAGCACTCTTGCTTGAATGTACCATTCCCATTTTATTCCCTTGCCCTTACATTCCTCCCCTAAGCTTCACACGATTCTTCTCCTTCATCATCTTCATAATCCAAAATTGAGAACTGCTACCTACTGCAATTTAAGCAAGAGTGTCTTTAAATCCCAAATCTGTTCCATTGGCCCTGCTCACATACCTTTCAGTTCTTGAGTGCAAACGCCATTTGAGAAGGGTCACTTTATAAACAATCGACCCTTTTCTCTCTGTTCTCCAACCTGCTCTGTAGAGTGGAGATATAAACAGCTTACAGATGCCTCACTTTGAAGACCTGATAATAGGGAAAGAGCAGGACTAACAATCACCTCTATCACACAAGTGAGCACTCGGAAAGGTGGGCTAAGAACAGTTGGGGATTTGGAAGACACAAGCAGGCAAAAATGGCCACAGAGAGACTCAAGGGACTAAAGGGTGTTAGAAGTCATGATTTGCTTCAGTGCAACAAAGCCTAAATTTCGAGTGAATCACATAAAAAATCCATTGAAGAGAGAAAATAGAGATTATGAGAAACATACCAAAAAAAATTAAATGAAAAAATGTAACAAATGTATGTTTCGGAGGGTTACAGTGCTTTTAGGTTTTGCTCCGTAGACTTGATTTCGTTATAGTGATCAGTTTTTCTTAATAAACAAATGAATCGAATTTTGAGATACAAGGGCTTTGTTTTGAATTCATAAACCCTCATGTCAGATGAAAGCTACCGGCATTTATATGCTTCCTTATCGCCACCTGGTGTGCTTTAAAATAATGCAAGGGAAAGATAGCATAGTGCAACTGAGTTATCAATGGAAAATCAAAGCTGAAGACTAAGCAGTTTATTAACAGACAAATACCCTTGATATAGCTCAATGAACCACAGATGTAATATGGGAACATCTCATTCAATAATGTGGCTTTCTCTGGCCTGCAGAAACTGATGAAAGGGCTTTCTTTTGTTTTGAGATTATGACATTTTGATGATGTTATTTTAATATATAATAAAATTATAAATAATATTACAAATAATACATTATAAAACAAATAAAATTTTAATTTTTAGTAATATTAGTACAAAAAGGTGATGGTGTTTTATTTCTTTACGTTTTGATTCCCTTACTTGGCAAAAATAGGACAAATTTGGGAGAGGTGATCAGCTTTTCTGGGGAAGGCTAAGAGAGGTATCAGAGAACTCAGGCACCACCTCTGGCTTTCTCTCCTCTCCTCAGCATAAGGATAGGACTTTACAAAATCTGCACAGGAGTGCAGGTGAGATAGACATCTCCTTAATGCAAATGTGTAGACAATCAATACAACTGCTTCTGGAATGCTGAAAGGAATGCCAAAGGCAGCTTGTGGTTAGCAAGAATCAAGCCTCTTCTCAATGCTGGCAGGTTTCTACTAGCTTGGAAAATGTTACCAACAGCCATGTGCTCTCTAGAGAAGCAAGGGGAGGGAAAGTCACACTGAAATACCATATTGCATCTGCTCACACTCTGTGGGGTTCCCTCATACCTACTGATTTCTGTGCTAGTGGCAATATGGATTGGGGCTACATAGCGAGTATCTGGAAGAACGTGTGGGCAAGTGTGTGTGAGTGGGGCTTCATGTGTGTTTGAGTATGTGTGGTTGTGTCTATGTGAGTGGGTGTAGATGGCTGTGTGTGAGTGTGTATCTGAGTGTGTGTGGGGTGTGTCTGTGTGTGTGATTATGGCTGTGGTTGTGAGTGTGTGCATATGAGTGTTGGTGATGTGAATGACTGTGGGTGGAAATATGAGTTTGTGAGTGTGTGGGTGTGGGGTTGTGCTTCTGTGGATATGTGTGAGTGTGGATATCAGTGTGGATGAGTGTAGGTGACTGTGTGTGGGAGTGTGAGTTTGTGAGTGTGGGGGGGTGTGTTTGTGGGGGGGATGTGGGTGGCTGTGTGTGTGTGTGTTTGAGTGTATGTGTGAGAATGTTCTCTTATCAACCCAATCCTGAACTGATAGCTCTGTTTTAATGCTCTTTCTTTCCCCTTCACTATCCCATTTTGTGGTGGTTGTTGGACTTCTACTGGGCTATAAAACCTGCCAATCTGGGAACTATCGATAACAGTTGATGAAAATAACAGGGTGTAAAAGGAAGGAACCATTTGGGGCCCTTAGTCCCTGTGGTTTCTTACCAACATGAGTGTACTCTATTAATTATGAAACACAGATGTCAGACCAGCAGATCCTGGGGAATGGGTGGCTGGTGGGAGGGAGGGATTCATGGGAAATGGGAAGTGCACATTACTTGAATGTGGGAAAAGAAGCTGAATTGGGAGCCCAAGGCAAAGGCTGAAGTCACAGTTTTACTTAGAATCATCTCTGTGGTTGTACAACAATCCATGAGCATGGGCTTACAGGCACATTTCCTCAGCAAGAGACAGATGGAAAGAGAAACCTGAGATCACAGAGGCACAGGTCACTAAACATGGTTTCTACCCCTTAGGTTTTATACAATAATGGTAATTCTTACCTCTTATGTTTTAAATAATTGTGGCATTGATTGCTAGGTTCTTTTGCCCCTTTCTTCTTTATATTTTTCTTTAATCAATGTTATAGTAGAAAGCTTAAGAAAAAAAATAAGAAAAGCATTTTATGCTTTGAAACTCTGAAAATTAGCCTTATGATTAAAATATTTATTCATTTTGTTAATTCTGTTCACGTATACATTTAATATTCTTTAAAGTGGTTCCTGATTATTCAAGAGATGCTTATTCTCTTTCTTTCAAATACTTCAAGTGCCTGTTGCTGGCAGAATTCTGACAGCCTCCAAAGCTTTAGCAAAGCTCACCAAGTTGGTTTAATTCAGTAAAAGCCTCATTAACTTTACTAGATCAGGGAGAGTCTCTCTGCCAAAAATTAACCTATTTAGCACAGAAATGGTCCCTCTCTACTTGTAATTGTCATCTCTCCCAGATCACTGCAGTCACACCATCACTCTCCTACAAGACGGAGATCTTCGCAACTTATAGAATGATCTGCTATTTTACAATATTGGGATCATTTAAAGGGCTATGTCTATATTTTCTCAAATATAGTCTATGTTGTTCCAAATATAGATTTTTACTATAATAGAGTTATAGCAATGACCTATCTTTTAAAATCTCATTCTTAGCACTAATGCTAAAGTGCTATCAGTGATATTTATTTCAGTTTCTTCCTTTAAACTAGTTATTTCTATTTGCAGAAAATGAAAGAAGTTGCTAACATATTTCAAGGGAAAATTTTTTTTACCACTGATTTAAGCAGTAACTGGAAAGAGAAAAGTAGCATGCATGAAAAGCAGTAATGGTACTTTCTTGCTCTGTAATCACTGAAGAGTGGGGAATTGTGTATTATTTGATTTTTTATTAATACTTGTAAAGGCAATATGTCAAATTTGAATACTTTTGTTCACTTTCATCAAATTAGGTTCTCATTGCTTTTTTAGCAGCTCTGGCTTACAAAGCTTAAGTTATATTTGTAAAATGAGCAGTTAAGTGTTTTATTGATGAGAAAAATTTACATTGGAATGAAGATATATTACTTAGAATCATAAAGTGATTGAGCTAGAAGGCAACTTAGAGATAATATACCCCAATGCTCACTTTGAGTTTTTATTTTATTATTTCACAGATGAGAAAACTGAGTCCCAATGAATTGCTTAATTCCACAGATCTACTCAGCAGGGGGAAGAATTTACTTCATTTTTCAAATAAGTCAGTAATGTATATTGCCTTAGATTAAGTACCTCAAAAGCATAGTTTATTTTCAAACTCTATCAATAATGGTAATATTCAATATATGTCTGATGTTTAATGAATATTATTTGCTATGGTCTTATGATTATTACATTCTTTGCAGGCTAAATAGATAACAAATGAAGTCATTGACAATATTGAGTTATTCAGAGATATTTAAAATATAAATAAAATCACTATCTTCCATTTTTTTATTAATTGAATTGCTTGGGTTTTTGCATTGCTGGCAAGATTTTTAATAAGCAATTAACTTTTAAGATGAAATTATATTCTCAGCTAAACGTAATATAGGCAGAAATATAGAAGAACCTCCATGACCAAGAGACAAATTCTTTTTTTTTTTTTTTTTTTTAAT
>PVKV010010819.1:0-73786 GCA_004027835.1 Alouatta palliata
TGATAACCTTTTAAAATTCAAATGAAAAAATTATTATAATTATCGTAGGTCACAAGTTATCTTAATATTTTTGATTTTATTCCATTTTAATGAAAATTTTATCAATACCAATTAATTTTCCAAGAACTGGTATTTGAGAAGTTCTTCATTCTTAGTTAAAATTAATTTTAAATAGCTACCTCTATGAAAATATGTGTGTGAAATTTTGATATCAAAGTCAAGCTCCTTCCAGTGGTTCACACTGAGGGTGTTTATGCTCCCCAGGGGACATTTACCAGTGTCTGGAGACATTGTTTGTTGTCACCACTACGGTGGAGATGCCACCGACATTTAGTAAGTAGAAGCCTGAGATGCTGCTGTGTGGCCTACAGTGCATTGTCCAGTCCCCCACAGCAAAGAATTATCTGGTTCAAAATGTCAGTAGTGACAAGGTTGAGAAGCTCTTTTAACCCTTTTTTAAGTTTAACCTAAAGAACTGGTAAGATAATAGAGTCACATTGACTAAGAGAGAAACAGCTTCTGTTCTTATTGAGCCTAAATTTCTGTTTTCTCTGTGTTCAGATCTCCTAAGACTTACCTAAATCCTGTGCTGATTTCCTTATATATATGACAATTGTGTGTTTCAGAGACTCCTGCTATGTTACTATTAGCAGAAAGTTTTTCTCATTTGCTTATGCATGAGTACAAAGTTTTTTTTTTAAGTGAAGCCTCTATCCATAGTATCCTAGGGAAGCTTTGCTCCTTTTCAAAATGTTCTAAAAAAAAAAAAAAAAAAAAAAAAAAAAAGGTGGTCTTTCTTGCTCCTCACTGTGCTGCACTTACTACTTACTACTAATTGCTTATTGATTAATTCTACCCAAAATATAAACGTTCTGAATACATTTGTATTTAACAAATGAAATTCAAGATGAAAACAGACTTTCTTCATTCCTACAGGGCAGAAAGAGTTTTTTCAATGTAATGCTATGTACCAGGGCAAGACCATCCAAGGCCTGATTCCATTTAATCATTCCTCATCCACTATTATGTAACCTGTACCAAGTGAGCCAGGCTTAATGCAATTACTCACAGAGATTTACATATGGAATATGAAGTTTTAAGTCTTTTGTTTCTTTATGTAAACATCTGTGGCTCTTCTTACAGAAGAGCCTTGTTCCTCCCTAAAGAACTAGGTCTGAGAAAGCAGAATTCCAAATGTTGAAAATAGTTTTGAACTCTATTTTGCAAGTGTTATCAGATTTGGACACATCAGTAATTTACACTTAAACAAATTAACTAATAGTATTTCCTATGAAAAACACTCCTACTGGTATCTCTTTAAATATTATTTAATTTTTATTAGATGTGCCCATTTGCAAGGGAATATTTCTGAATGTTTCTCTCTGTGTTAGTGCAAAATTTTCTGCAAATCATATGTCTACATCTATAACTTTTAAATATATTTTATATATTTTTCTATTAATCTTCTTACTTTTTGCTTTTGATTGTTTTTCCCAGTTTTACATTCTGTGACGTTCATATTATTGATTTTTCACCTGCAGGGTTGTAACTGGATACAAAATAACTAAAAACTAAAAATCAAAAAACATTTGTTCCAATCCCTAAAATGTTCACTAGGAAAATAATGTCTTGAAAATGAATTCTAAAATGTTGTAAGAGAGGTAGAGATAAACAGAGGAGAGGAAAAAAAGCAAAAACTAAGTTCTCCCATTTGGTAATTAGTAACTGGAAAATGTTTACTCAAGTGTAACAGCTGACCTTCTCACACATTAAATGCTTTTTGGCTATATGGGTCAATGGGAATACAAGCAAACCTAACCTTGGTCAGACATTGACTGTATTTCACGTAAGATCATGCCCTGTTACTATTCCAATTGCTAGAAGTTTTTCAAAAGACAACTTAAAATTTGTATAATAATTCCACAAAGATAATTAGTTACATTTTTACTCTTTGAAGGCTTTGAATTCAATTGTTCCTAGAAAAAGTGTAGATTTAGTAGAAGGAGGGAATAAAAAGACAAAGGAAGGGAGGAGGGAGGAGGGAGGGAGAAAGGAAGGGAGGAGGGAGGAAGGAGGGAGGGAGAGGGGAGGGAAGGAAGGGAAGAAAGGGTGAAAGGAAGGGAGGGAGGGAGGAAGAAAGGGAGGGAGGGAGGAAGGGAGAAAGGGAGGGAGGAACACTTGGATTCCATTGATGTGCAGTTATAGTCCTGGAAGCAGTAGGTAAAGCATCTCCTAAATATTAAAATAAGATTTTATGTCCCACATTTTCCTCAGGTTAAGAACACTTAACCTTACCACTTTTTAGTGGTTTCTATGATGTCTGACAACCCTTGCCCTACCTCCCTGCCACACACACAAGTAATATAAAACGCTTCCAAAAAAATCTTCTCAAATGAATAGTATGATTCAATAAGAGTGAATGCATATAGCATGTATGGATTGCAAGTCTTCTGAACTCTATAATGCAGTGAAGTGAAATTTTGCCTACATTTTATCTTAAAACAGTTTTATCTGATTGTTTTTACTCAGTTATTTTGAGAACTGGAATAACATTAAGGCTATAAATGCAAATATTAGATTTAGTAAGTGTCATATGTGTATATTACAGAACAGTGAGCAAAAGGGAAGAATGCAGGAAGCTGAGCTGAATTGACACAAAACTGACAAACCCTGGAAATTGCTTAGTTTTTGTTTAGGCTTTTGTTTGTTTAAATATAAATATTTATATATTTCTTATAAAAATAGACTATGAAAGAAATAAATTTTAAATTATATTTACTTTTTTTTACCATCCTGTACAAGAAACATTTTATGATATGTCCTATATACAGGAGACCGTGCTAAATATTTGTGTGTGTGTGTATAACATGTAATCTCATAAAGCCCTATAGGGTAGTATCATTCTCATTTTCCACAATAGGGAATGAAGCACAGAGAGGTATAAAAATTGCCCAATATCACTAAACTGATGAGGGTGGAATAGAATTTGAACTCAGACAGTCTATTCTGGCATGAATACTATATTGCCTTCTAATATATTAAGACTACCCATCTTAAAAATATATAAATACAAAATTTACATAGTCACTTTGAAACCTTCACATTCCAATCATTTTAAATATCTGTAGTGAACCTAAAAAAGTGTTCCCAAGTAGCAGATACCTTTTCTGAAATTCTTATAAATAGCGTTAAATAAATCAGTATGGTGAGTATCCTAGAATAAGCCTGCAAACATATATCAAATATGCGTATTTTTGTACATTTAAATGTTTTTAATGTACACCTAAAAGTCCCTTTAAGAAAGACCAGCTTGCATTTTTAATGTGTTTCAGCTTTTAAGAAGCATCTGTTTAAATACATGGCATTAGGGATCAGGGATTGCTGGCATTGTGATTGAGGCCGTCTTCCCTGAGCTAACGGGGAGCAGAGGCATTTATGTCATTCTGAGTACAGGGTGATGTTAAGGAATGGATGAGTGAGCAGCAGGGCCACCGAGGTTCAACTGGTGGAGCCTAAGTAACAAATAGAGCATCAGTGATTTTATACTGATTAGTTGGTAGAAAAGAGTCTATCTGGTGCCACATCTGATTTCTGGAACAGATTGGACTTGTAATGAGAGTCCAGACATAACTGACCTCTTTGAAAGGAGGTCACAACCTTTGTCTGATCCACTTCATATATATACTCATGAATACATTATCACTATGCAGCTTTTTCATTTTATTCTGCAGCTTATCCTTCTGTTTAGATTTATTCTAATTTCTTTGTAAGAACAGACAATCATAAAATCAAAAGTGTAATTTACTTCATTCTTTAACTGCTCCTTTGTGCTGAATATTTTGTTTTGTATATTTCTTCTCATGACAACAATTTCAAAAGGAAAAATATGCTTGGAATGAACTTGTTACCATGGTAATCTCAAAATTAAAGTTTCAAAGTACTCAAATGCCCTCAAAAAAAGTCACAAATAAAAATCTACCGATTTTTGTAAGGTGGATGGCATAACCCCTGTTGCAGCATGTACATAATGACGTTCACCTAGCTTGAACTTTAGAGAGTGCGATTGTTTCTGGTGTACTGAAATTCTGCTTTGTTCAGTTGAAATAAGTGAGTTTTAACTATGCAATTGCTACAGAATTTGCTGAAATGAAATACCATGCCAATATATAAAGAGATGCTAATTTTAATCAAGCCAAGTAGACATCAAAAAAATTATTTTATATAGCACTGCTTAGACAACCAGATTAAACAAGTAATTTTTGTAGATTTAATTATACATGTCAGAACGAGAGTATGTCAACTTTCCATCTCAGTAATCACATTTTAAAAACATATTGATTAAGGAAAAAAGTCTCATTTGGCAATGAACCTTTGGATATTTATTAAGTAAGATAATTTCATGGTTTAAATTCAATTTTTAAAAATCTTTCATCTATCTTCAAGTGACTTAAAGATTTTAAACAGTCTTTCCTATTTTTGCCCTCCTCCTGGGCATCTTTAATTTTATCCTTTAGTGAATTATAAAAGTAATGAACAAGGGCAATTGGATGACTCCTCTTGCATATACACTCAGGAAAGCTCTCTTGATCACCTATATATCTAAGTTTGTGTAAAATATATTATCATATGCATTATGATATATTTACTTTTATAGTCACATATATTAAGGTAGAAGCATTTCTGTTTAAAAATTATGAGGTGGTGACAGTAGGAAAACTTGTAGGCAAACTGATTGACAACTAGGTCCTTCCTGTCTTTCAAGGCTTTCACGGATGCCCTCAATATTTAAATTATACGTCAATATGCTAGGCACCAAATCATCATATATTCTGAAGTTCGAATTTTAGTTTGTAACTAAGATTCCATTAAACATTGTGTTTTAATTTGTTATGGGTTCAGTACAGAGCTTAACCATTGCTTGTTGTGAAATTTTAGTTTAGAATTTTTGTTTCATTTGATTTTTTCAACTTTCTAATAAAAATGTCTAAGCATAAGGAAATTATGTAAAGAATATGTTGCTATTTTCTGTAATATGATATGGAAAACTGTCACTTCTAACCAACTACTTTTGTGGTAAGAAACCAAAGAATAACACTCAAAACACAATATTTGTTTCAGTAAAAATTTTCCTACTTGTACAATATTTCAATATTTTATTATTTTATTCTCATAATTCATAATACTTTTCTGGAATTTTCTTTAAAAATTTATGCTTAAACAATTTATGTGTAGTCTGCTCCAAAGAAGTTAAAAAAAATATGTATTCTATTTTACTGTTTCATCATCTGTTCATTTTCTTCCTATAGATACTTTTCTTGTGATTGGGAGACACCAAATATCATAATCAACATACAAGTTGTACACTTTTGATAATATCTGAACAATGTTTTAACATTGTAATTTATAGCAAATGAGTTAAGAATTGATCCTCAAGTAAGTGAAGTAGAAGGTTAGTCAATACTAATGGTAGTGGGCAATACAGAATGGATATTTGGTAGACACAACTTGTACTTCACAAATTCTGAATTGCAAGATATGTTTCATGATTCATTTTTCTTAAAATCAAATTTAATCTGATTCAGGACCCTATCCTAGTAAGTTCCCGGAAATTCTATCTCCCATTATTGTACTACCCTATCCTTTCTCCCACCTTTCCCTCCTGCCCATTGTAGCCTCCAAAACTTCCAGGAATCTAATGAAGACACTTAAGGACTTCCACTGGTATTGACTTCACTTTGGCTTCCATGGATGAGTAGCAGTGCTTCTGCTGCTGCTTTTGCCCTCCTCTTGGGCATAATTTTTCTCAGAACTTGGTCCAGACCCACTTGTATACCATGCAGCTATTTCCTTATTTCCTACCGTCCCCTACCAGCAATGTGAGCTCCTCAGGCCTACGTGGCCCTCTGCTTCCTTCCTTTTGAAAAATCTTTACAGCTCTCTAGTCCAAGCTCATAGCTTATCTCTTTCTCTTACCTCTCTCCAAACTTCCAGCCCCATTCTTGCCAGGGCTAATATTGTTTCTTAATAAGTTCAGGCTTTTATTAAAAAAAAAAAAAAAAACATTTAATGCTCAAAATAATCATATAATGCAGTTACTGTTTTTATTCCTCTTTTATGAATGAGAAAATTGAGAGCAGGGCAGACTGAGTAGCATACCCAGATTACAAAACTAGTAAGTGACAGAAATCAGATATGAAACAGCCTGGCACCAGGGAGATCCAGTTACCTTGTTGAATGGGGAAAAACAAATATTAGAAAAACATATGGTAGCTCATGACTGTAATCCTAGCCCTTTGGGAGGCCAGGGCAGGTGCATCACCTGAGGTCAGGAGTTCGAGACCAACCTCATCAACATGGTGAAACCCACCTCTACTAAAAATACAAAAATTAGCCAGACTTGGTGGCTCATGCCTGTAATTCCAGCTACTCAGAAGGCTGAGGCATGGGAAGCTGGGGCAGGAGAACAACTTTAACTCAGGAGGCAGAGGCAGCAATGAGCTGAGATTGTGCCACTGCACTCCAGTCTGGGCAACAGAGCAAGAGACTCCATCAGAAAGAAAGAGAGAAAGAAAGAGAAAGGAAGGAAGGAAGGAGAGAGAGAGAGAGAGAGACAGAGAGAGAGAGAGAGAGAGAGAGAGAAAGAAAGGCGAGAAAGAGAGAGAGAGAATGAACAAGATACTTCAAAGAAAAGAATTTTTTTATGTTATTTTACATTTGTTACTAGTATTTGGCTAAGGTATGCCTGTCCAATCCAGCTGTGCATTTCCAGGTATATGCTTGTAAAGAAGTATAAATTATGTTAAATTAAATGGTGGTGTGTGACAGGCCTAGGTTGAGGTTATATTTCTTTCACCTACTACTTCCATTAGGCCTTATTTTTCTGTTCGTATTAGTACTAAAAATGTGAGAAAATGCATTTGTGTGGCCTCCTCCCTTCCATAAAAAGTAAATCACCTTTCGAAAAGTATCTAAGTAAGTAAAAGCTTTTGCTCCTCAACCAACTTATTTCAATTACCATCACCAGTCAGATCCATTTGTTCACCAGGAGAATTCAGTGAATTCAGCAGTTTTCCAGAGACTTTAATCGGACGCTATATAGTAGAGCCTGAAAAGATATTTTCCCGAAGGGGCTTTTGTGTAAAGGACTGTGCTGCTAGGAAAACATTCATCATGAATTATTTGTTTGTACCTGCAGTATTTGGTAATGTAGAAATGACCAGTGTGCTATTGGCCATGTAAAAGACAAAGGGAATGTCTAAATAGCTGAAGGCATCATCAGGATGTAAACGTGCTTAGAGTCTTCTACAAGGTGAGCATCACAGCATAACTCCTGACACAGCATATGCAGCATGAAAACCTGCCTAGCAGAAAAAGGAAAATGGAAGAAATTTAGGTCCAGTGCCATTAGCTCACTTGAATATAAATGTGGCCAAATTCTCCATTCTCTCCAAACTTGTGTTACTACATTAGGGATCTTCATGCCACTAGTTTATGTAAATGTCTTTAATAACTATCTTCCAAAAGAAAGTCTAAATAAATCTGTGATGTTCTTTCTAACTAGCAAAACAATAGCTGCTATGACTAATCTTTGTTAAGCTTCTGGAAGAAAATTACATGGTGTGTGTAAGTGTGCCTTCTTATTAATTAGCCTTTTTTAAATAGAAAATAATTTATATTTCTGCTTATATATATGCACGAGAGATTTTTAAAATCCAGTTTTCTTAAAATTGATATTTCTGTTTAATACATTGAATGTTCAAATAAAGATCACTTTCAACCATGTCATTTTAATATCACACTAGATACTCTACCAAAATATATGAAAATAATCATTTATAAAATATTTATTGAGTGTCTAATATGTGTAAATATTATGCAAGGTGCTAGGAATAAAAGAATTTTGCTTCTTATATTCCTTCTTTGATGGTAGCTTTCTCATTATGGAAAATCAGCCAAGATTGTCTGAATTACTAGCAGTTACAATGCAAGTTAGTCATGTATTTTTAAAAGATATCACTGAGTTTAAAAGTGGCAGCCAAAGCATTATTCACAATAACAAAGACAAGCAGTCAACCTAGGTGCCCATCAGTGGTGGACTGGGTAAAGAAAATGTGGTATATATACACCATGGAATACTATATAGCCATAAAAAGAATGAAATCATGTCCTGTGTGGCAACATGGGTGCAGCTGGAGGCCACTGTCATAAGTAAATTAACACAGGGAACAGAAAATCAAATACTGCAAGTTCTCAGTTACAAGTGAGAGCTAAACATTGGGTACTCAGGGACATAAAGAGGACAACAATAGACACTGGATACTACTAGAGGGAAGAGGGAGGGAGGGGACAAAGCATAGAAAAACCAACTACTGAGCACTGTGCTCAGTACCTGGAATCATTCATACCCCAAACTTCAGTATCATACAATAAATCTAGGTAACACACCTGCACATATACCCACCCTCTGAATCTAAAATAAAAATTGGAAAAAAAAGTCAACCAAAGAAGAATGAATGCTCTTGAATGTCTGGATCATAGAGTAAGTCCTTTATAATTTGGAATGTCAGCTACAGGTCACAGAAACTATTCAGTGTTTTTCTTTCAGGAGGGACTGTAAAGGCTAAACTTGGTCATGAACCTACTTCAATTTCATTGCAAATTCCTCATTGCAGTTTATCTTAAGATTAAGTACAGTAAAGTGGCTAAGTGTTTACCTAAGCTTTCAGATCAACATGATATAGGTACATGTATGGGATATGAGATCAAATAAACTTGAGTTCTAATATTAGCTCCATTTGTAAATGGCATGACAAGCTTCCTGTTTTTTTTTTTTCCCCAAATCTCATCTCTGAAATAAGGATCAGAATGCCTGTACCGTGGATTTTGCAAGAGTACAAAGCAAACATCATATGCAAAACACTTAACTTCTTTCAGCTTGCAATGCAGGAGTGAGAAAGGCATACACTAAACACCTTATTTTGTTTGTGTTTGTATGTGTGTGTGATAGCAAATTGTGGTAAGGACTAGGGTGGTTAGGAATAAGGTGCTGTAAAAGAGAATGGTGAGGAGATCAAAATTTAGTTTGGGGATTTCAGGAAGACTTTTTTTTTTTTTGGAAATAAAATAAGGTTGAAGCTCGGATGACAGGCAAGAATCATCCAGGAAAAGATTTGGAAAAATGCTAGAAAACTTTTAGGCATGAAAGTGTGTAGTGCCCTAAAGAATCAGAAAAGCCAGTGGTATGGTAAAGATAGGCAAGCAATGGGATGTGAAATATATTGGGCCTCATTTAAAGAGTGATTACTTAATTTGTATTCTGAGCTAGGAAACTTTAAGAGTGAGGGTAACAGGTAAGAGGTAATATTCACCATCACGCAGAAAGAATATGCATAACCTGGAAGTGTCTTGAGCATACAAGGCTGCACCAACACTTACTAACTGGTCATATCAAGGAGCTTGGATTTTGTTCTGAATGCAATAGGAAGCCACTAAAGGGCATTCAATAAAAGGGTGACAGTATCTGATTTATTTCTTAATAAAACTACCCACTGTCGTGGGCTGTAAGATCCTTAGATGATGTTATTTCTCTTAGTATAAATAAAATTAAAAATGCTAATTGGATGACATTTAAGACAAGGTTGAATTTCTTTTGAAATTATAGCTTATTCCTAAATAAATGGCAAAGGAGAGGTGTCTTTAGTAGTTTAAAAGGGGATGTAGAAGTTCTTTCACTGTTGTCTACTATTTGGGAATGTCCAAATCAGTTGTCCTCGGGCAATGAGGGACATAAAATCAATATTATTTACCTTCCCTGTCTCTCCCAGTCTTTCATTTTCTTTTTCCTCTTGTACCTAGGTATGTGGTTTTACTAGTCCTCACATGGCTCAGTAAAAGTAGGTAGTGAAAATACCAATGATAAGTACTACTAATTACTACAAAACATGTCCTGAACTTCATATTCATTGTCTTATTTAATTCTCAAATTATGAGGTAGATATCACTAACCCTATTTTATAAATGAGAAAATTAGCTTCATAGGGGTTAGGGTACTTGTCCAGCTTTATAAACTAGTGAGTGAAAAGTTGAAATTCCTCCAAGGTCTGATGGTAGAGCCTCTATTCTATACTAGAGAAGGCAGGTCAGTGACTATTCAGAATTCAGTTTTGGTGATGCAATGGAAGCAGAAAGGGGATAATATTAAATACTACTTGATGGGCTTAGTGTAGCAAGTCTAGTCTCTAATATCAATAACACATAAATGTTACAAGATTTTTTCAGCTGTTATTGTTATTACTGAATATAACTAATAGCCTTGATACTTCAAAAATGGAAATGGTGCAGAGGTACTATGATTGCCTTCTTTGCTTTGCTTTTTTTTTTTTTTTTTTTGATAATCAGATGAACTATTATCTTATTTTTGAGGTTGTGGTTTTAACTCTATAGCGCCCATGCTTAGTACAATGAAATTAAAATATTCCACATGCTGAGTTAAAGATAGAATAAGACCGTATTTTGAACATAATATCTCTGATAGTAGTGAACAATTTATGATTGCCTAGTTACTCTTTGTTGAAAAAGAAAACCACAATAAGTTAATTAGGAAATTGCTACATAAAAACAGAACTCACTATAAAAAAAAGTTTGAAATTCCCTTGTTTAGAGGTAAAATGTTATTAGTGTTGTAGAATTTATTTTGATAATGAGTATGTAATGGAGTCCTTAACATTTCTCCTGAAAGCTGTTTCATCCTTATCTTTTTTTCTTTTTCTGATTAAAGTACTAGAAGATAAGAAGTTATTTTAAAAATTAACAGTAGTTTAAAAACTTACCTATTCTATAATAGTACAAAGCCCATCAGAAGTGGTAGACTGTTGAAAGAAATGAGTTTGTGAAGAAAGCAAGAAAATTAGCAACCTACTTAAGGTTGATATTTATTATCTTCAGCTAACATACGATGAACATATTTAAATCTGGTTCACCTTCTTAATGGGATATGCATGATTAGACTTACCATTTGTGGAAATATTCAGTCTCAGAAAAAAGGACCCTATCTTGGGTAATCCTGAAAGTAAATTACATTTTTTTCACCAGTATTCAGAATATAAAATGAAATTGATTTTTGATGATTTCATTTTTAATAAAATAATATTGTGGTAAAAATAATTTTACTTCTTATCAAGAAATAGGTTATTTTTTCACACAGAATCTTAGACTTATATCTCATTGAATCACATTAGAATCACTTAGGGACCTTCCAAATAAACTGGGATTGATATAAGTAAATAGTATTTGGATATACAGCTTATATTCTCTTCTTTCTGGGAAGAATAGCACATCCATTCTTAGAAAAACCACTCATCTCTTCATATAAAGCTGTTTGTTTTGTGTGGATTTGACTTCATCCCTAACTAAAGCAAAAGAGTATGTGAACAAACCTGAATCATGGCCAGATAAATGGTCTGTGGTAGGTACATGTCTTTAGTCTGTCTAATCTACCCATACCTCTTGGTTTTTTCATGGAAAAACAAGCCTCCCCTTTTAGTGGCCATGAATAAGACAGTGTATAGCCCTATTTGCTGCCTGTCATTATTTTATGACCTTAGGAAAACAGGATTTAGATAAAACTGTCAAGTACAGAAGCCTCATAGAGAAACAGAATAAAAGCATGTCTTTGGTGACATTGTGGAATTTCTCAGTCAAGTCACACCTGAGCTTAGCACTATCACCATATTCTTCAGCTGAAATAACATGACATGTTTTTCTAGTTTTTTAGTCAGTTTGAGTTCAGTTTTCTGGACATGAAACCAAGATAATTTTAATGGATGCAATAAACTATTTTTGAGTGAAAATATTGTTTCACCTTAGACTTGTGAAATGCAGAACAAATAAAACAATCACATATATGTGAACCATCAGCTTAAAAAACACTTCTATGAAAACTTTGATAGAATATCTGAAAGAATTGTTTTCTGGTTGGGTTGCATATTGGGTATCTATTGGGGTGTAGGTCATTTTGAGTTGTTGTGAAATAGTCATTTATAGTTCCACTGGTTAGGAATTTTTTTATGGGCAGGAACTGTTTAATCATTTGGTAGCAGGAATCTCCTGATGGCAAATAGGCTCTGGGATATTTAGGGAATAGGCTAAGCTGCTATAATACATACCTAAAAAATTAAGGGCACAATCAAGGAAGATTTTTTCTTCTCACTTAACAGCCCATGGGTAGGCAGGCAGTCCAGAGACAGTAGGCAGCGCTGGTCCTTGCACTTACGTGAGCACGCCCCACCCTATAGCTAGTAGTGCTACTTTGTCATCTTCTACTGGCTTCCATCTGTGGATCCAAGACAGATGTTCCACTTGTCACCCTTTCCCAGCCAGCAAAAAAGGGAAGGGAAAATAAGTGGAGGATAAACAGTTTATTTTACGAATTATGATTTAGCAATTGTTTATACTGTTTTCATTCACATCCTATTGACCAAAACTTAGTCAAAATCATGACTCACTTGGTTGTGATAAAGGCTAGGGAATGTAGTCTCTGGCTAAAATTCTCTAGTGTCCTCATATTACAGAGATGAGAGCACTGGGGACAATTTAAATATGTTTCACAAGCACATTTCTCCATGTTTCTATACCATCGATACAAAAAACTCTTATACCTATCTATATAGCCATATCAATGTATGTGTATATATAGTAGGCCTTTTGTATTCATGGGTTCCACATCTACTGATTCAACCACCACAGAACAAAAATTAAACAAAAACAAAAATAAAAAATAAGACAAACTTTAAAAACAATATAGTATGACTATTTACATAGCCTTTACATTGCATTAGGTATTGTAAGTAATCTAGAGATAATTTTTTTTTTTTAAGACGTGTCTTGCTCTGTTGCCTAGGCTGAAGTATAGTGGCACAATCTTGGCTCACTTCAGCCTCTGCCTCCTAGGTTCAAGAGATTCTCCTGCCTCAGCCTATGGAGTAGCTGGGATTACAGGTGTGTACCACCATCTCAGTAGAGACGGGATTTCACCATGTTGGCCAGGCTGGTCAAGAATTTCTGACCTCAGGTGATCTGCCCACCTCGGCTTCCTAAAGTGTTGGGATTGCAGGCGTGAGCCACTGCATCCCACGGAGATAAAGTATATGAGAGGATGTGCACAAGTTATGTGCAAATAATTTGCTATTTTTTATAAGAAACTTGAGCATCTGTGGATTTTGGTGTCCTTGGGCAAGTACTGGAACCAATCCCCTACAGATGACAAGGAATGACTATACATATGTATATATATATATATATATATATATATATATATATATATATATATGTATAATGTATATGTATATGTATGTATATATATGTGTGTGTGTATATATACACTCCACACAGAAATCGTTTCTTTAATTTTTATATGTCTTTACAAATTCGTGGAAACTCAAGTTCTAAAAAAAAGCTAAAGTTATAATTAGTAACCACAGTAGAATGTATAATTGCAATTTCTTTACAATTCTCAGTAAATTAAGTGGGAAAAGAAAATTTCATTTCAATTGATCATAAATATTTATACAAAATTACTAAATATATTAACATATTACCTAAGTTCAGAAATTTATATTATTTGTTACAACATTTCCTGGTGTAAAAGTGTGAGAAGAATAAACTTGTATGATTGAGGCTATTAGTCAATTATTTCCCCTCTGGGAAGTTATTTGTTCAAGACCTTTTGATGAACAGCAGTGGGCATAATTTTTATCTTTATGACTTCTAATAATGTTTTTCAGTATCAAATAATTAAATGACTATTACTTTAGGTCTGATTTAGACAGATATTAATGATATCACCTAAGTCAGCATGGGTGGCTGAATTTATATGGCATGGGAGCTCTCTTTCAAGTGCATATTAAAACAAAGATTTGCATTACCTAATTTCTTGTGTTCCCAAGTAATTACTAAGGTGTAAGTCCTGCAGAGTTTTGGTGCCCAGGGCAATGAATGGCAGCAATGAGATTCTGGGAGGGCAAAATCGAATAACTCAATAGCATCTTAATATGGCTTTAATAATTTTGTTTGTGCCATTACTCCCTGAGTAATCACCCTATCCTAGGGGTATCTGAAGTCCTTTACATTTAAGCCTTTCAACCTCCTTTAGGTAAGTGCCATTATCACAATTTTATGCATAGAAAACCTGAGGCTTGGAAAAGTGATAGGATGGTTCAAGACAAGACAAAAGTTTTTCTTTTCTTTTACTCCAAACCCTTGAAAATTATACAGATCTTTTGAGGAGTATCTGTTCATATCCTTCACCCACTTTTTGATGGAGTTGTTTGGTTTTTTCTTGTAAATTTGTTTAAGTTTCTTGTAGATTCTAAATGTTAGCCCTTTGTCAGATGGATAGATTGTTAAAATTTTCTCCTCTTCTGTAGGTTTCCTGTTCACTCTGATGATAGTTTCTTTTGTTGTGCAGAAGCTCATTAGATTAACCAGATCCCATCTGTCAATTTCGGCTTTTGTTGCCATTGCTTTTGGTGTTTTAGTCATGAAGTCTTTGCCCATGCCTGTATCCTGATTGGTATTGCCTAGGTTTTCTTCTAGGGTTTTTATGGTTTTAGATCTTACGTTTAAGTCTTTAATCCATCTTGAGTTAATTTTTGTATAAGGTTTAAGGAAGGGGTCCAGTTTCTGTGTTCAGCATATGACTAACCAGTTTTCCCGACATAATTTATTAAATAAGGAATCTTTTCCCCATTGCTTGTTTTTATCAGGTTCATCAAAGATCAGACATTTATGCAGCCAACAAACACTTGAAGAAAAACTCATCATCACTGGTCATTAGAGAAATGCAAACTAAAACCACAATGAGATACCATCTCATGCCAGTTAGAATGACAATAATTAAAAAGTCAGGAAACAACAGATGCTGGAGAGAATGTGGAGAAACAGGAATGGTTTTACACTGTTGGTGAGAGAGTATATTAGTTCAATCATTGTGGAAGACAGTTTGGTGATTTCTCAAGGATCTAGAACCAGAAATACTATTTGGCCCAGCAATCCCATTACTGGGTGTATACCCAAAAGATTATAAATCATTCTATTATAAAGACACATGCATATGTATGTTTATTGCAGCACCATTCCCAATAGCAAAGACTTGGAACCAACCCAAATACCCATCAATGATAGACTAGATAAAGAAAATGTAGCACATATATACCATAAAATGCTATGTAGCCATAAAAAAAGAATTAGTTCACGTCCCTTTTGGGGACATGGATGAAGCTGGAAACCATCATTCTCAGCAAACTAACACAGGAGCAGAAAACCAAATTCTGCATGTTCTCACTCATAAGTGGGAGTGGAACACAGGGAGGGGAACATCACACACTGTAGCCTGTTGGGGAGGCGGGCCTAGGGGAGGGATAGCATTAGGAGAAATACGTAATGTAGATGACGGGTTAATGGGCGCAGCAAACCACCATGGCACGTAAGTATACCTATGTCACAAACCTGCGCACTCTGCACATGTATCCCAGAACTTAAAGGATAATTAAATATAAATAAATAAATATAACTGGCAACCAATAAATGTTTGTTAAATTAAAATGTATCACAGACGGACTTTGTGGCAGCCATGGAGATGTGCCACTTAAATTAACATGTTTCAAAGAATGCAGTTAGTTGATGGCTTCCCCATTTCGGATCTGCAGTATTTAAGCCATACTTAACGCTCTCTCAAGATGGTTCCCAGCCAAAGATTGAGCATGGCTGGGATATAAGTAAAAAAATATATAAAATTATAGAAAGAAAAGAAAATTATACACATTTTGCTCACATCTTGGTAAAAGTAGGTATATCAGTCTGGGTTCTAGAGAGAGAGAAAGAGAAAAACAAAAAGAGGCATTTTAAGGAATTGGCTTGCACGATTATGGATGCTGGTAAGTCTAAATTTGTAGTGTAGACTATCAGGCAGGGAATGTAGGTTAATGTTGAAGTTGCAGTCTTGAGTTCAAAATTTGTAGGGCAGACCAGCAGACTGGTAACTTGGGTAGAATTTCTATGTTACAGTTTTGAGGCAAAATTCCTTCTTCACCAGGAAACCTCAGCTTTTGTTCTTCATGCCTTCAACTGGGTAGATGAGGCCCATCCACATTGTAGAAGGCAAATTGCCTTCCTTAAAGTCAACTGACTATAAATGTTAACCACCTCTCCAAAATTCCTATACTGCTATTTGACCAAACAATTGAGCATCATCACCTGGCCAAGCCAATACATAAAACTAACCATCTCAATGGGTTTCCAAACATTGCACCCACACACACCTGTTTTTAACCCTTAAACCTTTTTTAGTGTAAAAACTCAGAACTAATACTAAATTAAACAGTATTTAGGCTTCTCACAATTTGGATATAGCTATGAGGAGAATGGATTTGAAAGTTATTTTTCAGGACACAGCAGGGATTTAAAGTTGCATGAAATAAAACTTTCTTTGATAATATACATGTAAACCATGAGGGATCAGGAAAAATAAAGATTACAGATGCATATTTTCACTGTTTGCAGTAAAAACTGAAGGCACTTTTTTGCTCCAGGTAGTGTTAAGAAGGTAGAGTTTCTGAAAGATATTAACAGCAGCTATGCCTTCTTTAAGGCTACCCTTGCTAGGATAAGAAGAAAGTATATGATTTTCAGAATAAAACTTTTATTAACAAGCCCATTGTCCTTGGGCAGGTGGCTCATTGCCTGAGGCAGAGCTTTATGAAGGCACATTACGACAGTGGGCATGCTGGGCTTACTAATATGGCTGGCTGATGTGCATGCTTCATTAGTGCCTTCCAAGGGGGACACAGTACTGCAAGCCTGGTTCTTGGCTGGTGGGCCTCTGTGCAGCCAGCTTCCTAGATGCCCCTTTCTTCCAGCTGAGCCCTGCTGACTTCAGAAGTTAAAGCCTTGGGGATACTTCCTTTACTTCCAACTTTATTTCTTTTGTCTTTTTACAAAAGTAGTGTATATATAAACTTGACCAAAAATTAGAAAAAAAGACAGACAAAAGAGTATCTGTACTGCCACAATCCATGTTGGTGCATATTTTTACAATCTTTAGATTTAGTATGGATGTTAATGTGGACCTGGCTGTGGATATATGTAGAATATAGTTACAAAAATGGTTATGCTTTCTATAGTGTTTTATTCCCCGATTTTTTATTTATTGTGTTATTAATACAGTTGCCTGTCAATAGAAATTCTACGAGTTTTGTTAGGACTACATAAATTTCTGTTGTATTGACATTCTCAACAGTAGTTGAATTAAAATGTATAATCCGCTGATAAGGTGTAAAGTATGTCATTCCAGTTTAACACAGAGATCTGAGATTTTTGTGGCTCTCAGGCTATCAGACATATGTTAATATTTCTTTGTCTTTAAGCAGAAGGAACAGAAAAATATAATATATTCTAAATCACTATCCCCTAATAAGTAATTTCAGAGGCATATAATAGTAAGCCAAATTCTTGAAGGCAATAGGTAATACTTAGGAATAAACAGGAGTGTAAAATTTAATTATCTCAAGTTTAGAAATATGAGGGCTGAATCAAGGACAGTTTGTTTTTAAATTTTTCATTATTTTGAGCTTTAAGGCACCCAGCTCTACACCCAAGACAAATTTTCAGTGCCCTCTAATTATTGTCTTATCTTCTTGTGTCTGAGTATGATGTGTTTTATTGAATTAGATTAAAATTAAGTTTTGGAGCTTATAATACAGTGGTCTCCAAAGAACACACTTTTTTCTTCACTACTGCCTTTTTATAGATTGCTAATATCCACAATGTAAAGCTGTATTGCATTGTTTATTTCTGGAATGACTATCTTAAAACCTGAAGATAATAGCACTGTCTGATTGCAGCATCCAAATTTTTCTTCCCTCTTTTTCTGTCTCTTCTACCAATATATGAATTTTCCAAAATCATGAAGATAGCGTCCTAATTAACACTTTAGAGAACTGCTCTACAAATAGTCATGGGCTTCTGGAGTCTAGATATGGCCCTATCGTCAATCAAATCAAGAAAGTAGCTGGTTCCCAGTTTTATCACTTGGAAAACAAGGTGGTCGGACAAAATGAGCATTGAAACTCCTTCAAATATAGTATAATTCTAGTGCAGTATTTATTCTGGGAGCCCAAAGCCTCTTCTAACTCATGCATTGATGATCGAGTACCAGTCCTGGTATTTTGTTGTGGTCAGTTTCAAAATGCCAAAAACAATGCAGTCTAGCAAGTTTAACATGTAGTATTAAATAACACGAAACCTGGCCAGCCACCAGAGCAACTGATATTCCTTTTAGAATCAAGAAAATGCCTATAAAAGATAAATCTCAGGCTACCAGAGTAAAGTCTCAGGTACAACTGACAAAATGGATGACTGTCACCCATCTTCTCTCCTCCTTTACCTAAGTTCTAAATTCAGGCTTCAAGTTAGTGTATATGATTGGTGCTGCCTAAATTACATTTAGAATCTTACTTGCAAGAGTCTATCACATTTTATATTTTCAGTCTCTGTAGTCGAGGGTGTCACACTAGGTAGAGATTGGATTTGATGTTAAGGGAATCAGATAACAGTCCCAGATGTTCTCAGTATCAGGTTAGTACAAGAAAACATATAAAGAAGCAACTGCTTTACAGAAAAAAAAAAAAAAGCCTCCATGTCATACTAAATATGTAGACTTACTTTAAATGCATTTGCTGAATAAAGTATTGAAAGTGATTTTTGAATAATAATAACCAAATTTATATTTTATCTATGTATAACAAAATTGCTCTTTGGTAGCAATATTCTAAATTTTTCCTCTTATAATGAAGGGTATATGATAAACATGCCCTAAAAGAATACAATATGTATTAAGTTGTAATTTTGTTTATATTTTATTTCACTCAAAAAGAATTAGAACTGCTGTTGTAATGGTGCTTTACATTACAGATTTCTCAAAGCTGACATTTGTTATTAATAGTATTTTGAGTCCACCAATCTTATAGTTTATTCACTGTCATGGAAAACCTCTGATTTACACAGAAGTCAGAAATTATTGACAATGGTAGTTTTTCTACATCTAACTGAGCTAAGGTTATTTCAGGGAAAGTATTGATGAATGGCTGATTCTAACATCAGTTCATTAGCATGGAATTTATCAGTGAGTCACAATAGGAGTTGGAATAGATCAGTAAGCAAAACAAAGATTCCCATTCTTTTGGAGTTTATATTCTAATATGAGAAGATATATAATAAATAAAATATATAATAAATAAGCAGATTATATTATAGAAGGTAATGCGTGCTTTGAAAAAATAAAAGGCAGCAATGTGATATGTTAGGAATTGTGGTGGGATATGGTCAGCATAACACTCACTGAGATGGGTGACTTGAGCAAAGACTTTAAGGAAATAAGAAAGGTTTTTTTTTGATGTGCATGATGATCACCTGAGGAAGAGCATTCCAGGAAGAAGGAAGAACTCTCCATTAAACTGGAGAGTGCCAGGCTTGTACAAGGAAGAACAAGGAGACCTGTATGGCTGAAGTGAAATGAGAAGGGAGGACTTCTCAGGAGCAGAGCATGGAGAGCCACATTGCATAGTTTTAGGCTACTACAAAGACTTGGAAATGGGCTCTGAGAAAATGAAAAGTAATTTCAAGGTTTTGAACAGAGAAGTGAGATAAACTTACATTTTAAGAGAATTGCACAATAACTGCTGTGTGGGCAACAGGCTATTTGGAAGCAGAGAGGCCAGACAGGAGTCTGTTTCAGTGAGCCAGATGAGAGATGATGCTGTCTCTATCAAGGTGGTAGCAGTAGGAATGGTGAAAAATGGTCAGATTTCGAAGATCATTTGAAAAATTAGATGTAGAATGTATGGAAATAGGGGATTCAAGAATAACTTCAAAAACTTTGGCCTGAGCTACTGGCAGAATGGTGTTGCCATTAAGTGAAATGGGAGAAATTACAAGCGGATCACGTTTACAGGGTAGGAATGGGAGTTCTGCATTGTTTCTTTAAAGGCTGGAGGTTGTGAATTTGTGTGTTGCATTGCTTCTCGAAGTGTAGTCCCTGGATCAGCAGCATGAGCATCACCTGGGAAATACGTACTCTTGGGCCCCATCCTAAATCTCCTCAATCAGGAGCTCTGGCTCTGGGGCCAGCAATCTGTGCTTTAACCGGCCTTCTGGATGATTGTGGTACACACTCAATTTTGAGAAACACCGTATATCATCTCCAAAGTATAAGGACCAGGGTCTACTTTTCCAGAATGGGAACATCATGGGTTTGGAGATAGACGACTAACTTGGGGTAAGATGGTGCCTCTATCTGAGCCTTAGTTTTTATGTCTTTAAAGGGTGAATGGTAATGATACTGATGTCAATAATTGACTTGAAAAGCCAGATCAAACAATGTATGTTAATATCCCTATGCAAGTTAAGTGCACTCTAAGTATTAGGGAGAGGAGGTGGTAGCCTGGAGATGGGAATGGCACAACACAGTTCACCTCTATTTTTTGCTAAAATTATCTTGCTTTCAAAAAATAATAATAATAATTACATGGAAATCAGAGTTTTTGTTGAAGTTTTGCTAGAGCTTTAAAACATAGGTAATAAAGATGACTGACTATCAAAAAGCAGATTGATGTTACTACTTGTGTGACACAGTAGAAGGAGTGGCTATTAGAATTTAATAATTATTTACATCACTTGCATGTAAAAAGAAAAGAGAAGCATGTATTTTTTCTACAAGATAGAACAACTGTTTCAATATGAATTTGTTTCTCCAAGTTTATGCAGTTATCATTTTACAACAGTTTACATTTTGTTTGCAGTCTTTAGGCTTGTCTGTCTTCAAAATGTAGGGATGATATCTCTGAGTTTTATAGAAGTCTCAAGATAAGTTAAAAATAAAGTTAGATGCAAGCTTCAAATCATTTCTCCAGGAAAACTCATTATTTTTTCATTTTGTTGCAAGAAAGTATATTCAAGCTATTTGCTAAGACCAAGTCTGTTTTTAGCAAAAAAAATACATTTTTACTAAAACGTTGCCAAGAGGAGGGTTCAAATATATGAAATCAATATGGCAGAAGAAGCTGACTTCAAACATATATAGATACATACAACTTGCTCTGTGATCTTGAGCTAGTTACTTCATCTCAATGTCTATGTGATTCTTCATCTAGAAAACAAGGATAATAATAATAATACCTATCTGTCTGTCTGTCTATCCATATGTTTGAAGCTAGCTTGGTTCTGCCATATTGATTTTTAGATGTAAACATCAGCTAATAATTAGCCATGTTGATTTTCATTATTATAGGTTTCTAATTGACGAGCTATTATGGTCTACATAGAAGTCGAAACATTTGCACAATGTGGACTAATACCACTGAACTGAAAAATTACAAATTAGCTACCATTTTGTATTTTTATGCATTTATTAAGGGATGAATGCAATATAGATGACTAATTCGAGTTAGAAAAAGTAAAATAAAGTTTTCTTCATATAAGTACAACTTAAGTCAAACTTCATCTGCCTTCCAAGTTCAAGGGCGAGAACTTTTACCTCCTGCTTCTGAAATTTTCTGAAAATATTATTACAGATTGTTCAACATTTATTCAGAAAATATATGCTGAGCTTCTATATGCCTGGCAACATTCTAGATTCTGGGACTATAACAGTGAACTAAATAGGCAAGCATCTTTACTCTCCTATAAATTATATTCCAGTGGATGGAGATAGACAATAAATAAGATCATTAGAATAGGCAATAAGCTGCATCTGCTATATAATAAATACTACATTGAAAGATAAAGCAGGAGAGAAAGATACTAACAATGGGGAGATATGAAGAAGGAAATTTTATGTACACCACCTAGGAAAAAATTACTGAGAAAGTGACATTTAAGTGTAGACTTCATGGGAGTAGGGGAGTGAGTCATATGTGGGAAAGAGAGTTCTTCAAAGACAGACTACAAAAACCAAGTTAGAACACATCTGGCCTTTGATAGGAGCAGGGTGGTCAGTGTGACCAGAGAGGAGTGATAGAAATTTAAGAGATGAGAACAGTAAGATAATAAACATATAGAGTTAATTTTAGTGTAAGGTGTCAGGAAAGGGTCCAGTTTCTGCTTTCTGCACATGGCTAGCCAGTTTTCCCAATACCATTTATTAAACAGGGAATCCTTTCCCCATTGCTTGTTTCTGTGAGGTTTGTCAAAGATCAGATGGTTGTAGATGGACTGTTGGTGGGAGTGTAAATTAGTTCAATCATTGTGGAAGACAGCGTGGCAATTCCTCAAGGACCTAGAAATAGAAATTCCATTTGACCCAGCAATCCCATTACTGGGTATATAGCCAAAGGATTATAAATCATTCCATTATAAGGACACATGCACATGAATATTCATTGAAGCACTGTTTACAACAGCAAAGACTTGTAACCAACCCAAATGCCCATCGATGATAGACTGGATAGGGAAAATGTGGCACATATACACCATGAAATACTATGCAGCCATAAAAAAACGATGAGTTCGTGTCCTTTGTAGGGACATGGATGAACCTGGAAACCATCATTCTCAGCAAACTGACATAAGAACAGAAAATCAAACACTGCAAATTCTCACTCATAGGCGGGTGTTAAACAATGAGAACACATGGACACAGGGAGGGGAGCATCACACACTGAGATCTGTTGTGGGGAACTAGGGGAGGGACAGCACGGGGTGGGGAGCTGGGGAGGGATAACATGGGGAGAAATGCCAGATATAGGTGATGGATATGGAGGCAGCAAACCACATTGCCATGTATGTACCTATGCAACAATCCTGCATGTTCTTCTCGTGTACCCCCAAACCTAAAATGCAATTATTTATATATATGTAAATATATATATTTATATATATATATATACAAATATATAAGCATATAGAGCATTATGGACCTTTGTAAGGACTTAATTACTTGGAGTAAAGAACCAATGGAAGGTTTTGGAAAGAGGGCTTATATAATTTGGCTTCTTTACAAATATCTCTTCCTTACATTTTTACTTTATTAATCCCTTACCTGGAAATACACTTGTAGGATTAAATTATCCTTCTTATAAACATTGTAGACATCATTGACCCCAACCATGCAACATTACGTGACTCTGAATTTTGTTCTTTTGTAGGTGACATTTTTAACTCTCTGTAATTTTAACATATCTTTATGTTTTACATAGATTTGCTGTTCAAGAGAATGTCTTCATTTTTTCTGGAAGACATGCTCATGTAGCCAAAGATTCTGCTCTTTTTGTGTCCCATTGAAAATGCCATTGTTTATTTCCCTTTTTATTTATTCTTTATTATCTCATACTTTTTAATACTTCTGTTACATGAGTTGATGGGACTTCTACATTTCCCATGGCTCTTAAATTTTTCTTTTATAATTTCTACATTTTATCTTTTTCTTCACTGCAGATTGCCTGAGTTAGAATTCTGTAGTGGCCAACTTAATTTGTTCTGTGACCTTGAGCTAGTTACCCTTAGTGTGTATATAATTTTTCATCTACAAAACAAGGAAAACATTAACAGCTACATTATAAGAATGTTGTGAGGTTTACATAACTTTATAGAGAGTGACAAATTAATGTTAGCTGTCTTTCAGATCACTAATTCAGGATTCGGTCATCTTCAGTATATTATTGAGCAGATCTTTTGAATTTCTAAACAGTTAAGACAATTATAATTTCAATTTCTAAGGATATTTTCTACTTTTTGATTTATTCTTTCTATATAGCATGCTATTCTTTTTTTCCATATAGGCAATATGCTATCAAATATCCTGAGAAAAACAGTTAGAACAATGTAAAGTTCTTTTCTTCACCAAATTAATTTTTTTCTCTTTCCTTTAGAGTTTGCCATTCTACTTCTATTTCCTGGTATTTTAATTTTTGCCATTTGTTTTCTTTAAATGCCTTAAGATGCTGAGTGGTCAGTCCATATTTATGGATGAAGAATGAGAATGTAGCTTCATAGCATATACATGGCTATCTCTGGGGGAATCCTATGTATGCTGGAATTCTTTTTCTCCTGATATCATCCTTTTGGGTGGGAAGGATAACTGCAGGTCTACATCACCAGGCAGAGGTGTTGACAGGCAGGCTTCCTCTTAGCGTCCAAGGTCAGGGAACAGGCAGTCAGACCAGACAGTTGCCGATCTAACATTCCCCTTGGACATTGTTACCTTTCTGTGTTTGTATGATTCTTTTATGTAATTTTCAGAAGTCTAGAGTTCCCTTAACTTCCAATCCTACTCTTACTTTAGCTCCTAAACACATTCAAGGAGCCCTCCTAGACAGATCAGCACTTCTGTGGGAGACTTCTCGGGCTTTAACTCAGTTGCTTTGTGTACAACTGCTATAGTCTGAATGTTTGTGCCCCCCAAATTCATATGTGGAAATCCGACCTTTCAAGATTTAAGTATGAGGAGGTGGAGACTTTGGGAGGTGATTATGTCACGAGGGTTAAGACCTCATAATTGTGATTAGTGCCTTTATAAAAGAGACACCACAGAGACTCCTTGCGCCTTCTGCCATGTGAAGACATGGCTAGAAGAGACCATCTGTGAACCAGGAAGTAGGCCTCCACCAGACACTGAATCTGCTGTCACTTTGATCTTGAGCTTCCCAGCCTCCAGAACTCTAAGAAATAAATTTCTGTTGTTTATAAGTTACTCACACTATAGTATTTTATTACAGTGACTCAAACAGACTAAAACAATATCTAAGGAAAAAGGGAGATCTGACTAGCCCAATCACCCTTTATTTAATTTCTTAAATGAAGTTGAAAGTTCTGTAATCTTCTTTAAAAACAGCATTATTTACTTCTCACTTTGATGGCAATGTGTTCTGTTCTGGTATCTCTTTCAGCCATTTTCATCTGAATCCATGTTGTCAAGATTTGAACTTGGCCCTTGGTTCCCATTCTTTTTTTTTTTTTTGAGACGGAGTTTCACTCTTGTTACCCAGGCTGGAGTGCAATGGCGCGATCTCGGCTCACCGCAACCTCCGCCTCCTAGGTTCAAGCAATTCTCCTGCCTCAGCCTCCCGAGTAGCTGGGACTACAGGCATGTGCCACCATGCCCAGCTAATTTTTGTATTTTTAGTAGAGACGGGGTTTCATCATGTTGACCAGGATGGTCTCGATCTCTTGACCTCGTGATCCACCCACCTCGGCCTCCCAAAGTGCTGGGATTACAGGCGTGAGCCACCGCGCCCGGCGGTTCCCATTCTTAAGAATATGTTGTATGCCATTTCAGTGAATTGAGGAAGCAGTAATGGGATGAAGAATCTTGTGTTTTGTCCACCATTTAGGTCAAAGTCAAGTTCATGACTTTTAATTTGTACTTTCGGTGTTTTTGCCCCAGTTACTCTTTCTAAATATGCACTAAGTATATTTCTGAATATGAACTAGTTACAAATAAGATCATCCTGTATTGCAAATTATTATACAAACATTATGTACCAAACTATATTACAAATAAAACCTATGTAAGACCTAGGTCTTATTTGTAATACAGGATGGTACATAATATTTGTATAATAATTTGTAATAATAATTTGTATTACCAGATGGTACATAATATCAATAAATTCCCTTCCTTCTTGTATTAGAGTTCCCCACAGAAACAGAACTAATAGGAAATGACAGATAGACAGATACATACATATATACATATACACGCATACATACACACACATACCTACATAAATAAAGACATATGAGAGGAGATTTGTTAGGGGAATTGGCTCACAGAATAGTGGAGAAGTCTTTCAATAGGCCATCTACAAGCTAGAAAACCAGGAACATTGGTAGGGTGGCTCAGTGCAAGCCCAGTGGCCTCAGAAGTGGAGAAGCCAGTGGTGTAGTTCTCAAGCCAAAGGCCTATGAACCTGGCAGGCTGCTGTGCAAGTCCCAGAGTTAAAAAGTAGGAAAACCTCAAGTTCTGATATCTGACAGCAAGAGAAGAGGGATGTCCCATTTTTAGAAGAAAGAGAGAGAATTCACCTTTTCTGTGCCTTTTGTTCTGGATGCTTGGCTTATTACATGGTGCTTGCCTACATTGGAGGAGGGTGGATCCTACATTGGAGGAGGGTGGATCTTCCTTACTCAGTCTACTGATTCAAATGCCAATCTCTTCCAGAAATACCCTCACAGACATACCTAAAAATAACACTTTATCAGCTATCCGAGTATCCCTTAATCTAGCAAAGTTGACACCTAAAATTAATCATCACACTTACCTTCCTTTAGAGTTTAACCTTTCCAAGTCTAAGCAGAATGTGCTAGATTGCTCTAGAGGGATCTGCATGATGAAAACAGAGTTAACTCATTAACTCCTAAATTAAAGGACTATTTTCCCCCTCAGTCCAGACTCTCTTCTTCCCAGGTAGAAGATGAGACAGAATTGTTTTGCTGCAATTTACCCCCAGATATACCTAAGGGTATAGGAAATTGAGATTGGATTGGAAGCTGGAGAGAGAAGAGGAACTTTTGAGAATAGTGTGTGGGAAGCGAAAGTGAGATGTTAGTCTTCCCTGTCCTCACTGCGGGGATATGTATTCAACATGTCTCCCTATAACACTTCAGAATTTCAGCTAGCAAGGGAAATTAGCATCCAGTTTCCTGGCTAGAATTTTCCTGGTTGCAGGACCCTTTGATCCATTCTCAATTCTAAAAATTGTAGCCCTGAAGTGGCATTAAAACATTCATCATAAGCCAACCAAAACACATTGTATTTATTATTTCTCTTATTTAGACTTCCAAGCCAATTATGTCAGTCTATTTTAAGCAATCTGTAAGTATTAATTGATTCAATACTAGAGGGAAAAAGATGGCACAATACTGTGGAATCATTTCTTTCTTATCATTTTTTCTTTAATCACCAAATAAGGGTGTGGAGATCTGGCTATTTGTCTAAGTTCAAAATGGCAAATTTAGCTTCAGTTCCAGTTTCTATTCAGTAACTGGATGACTTAGGACATGTCATTTGACCTTTCTGTGTTTTACTTTTCTCTAAAAATGAGGATATAATATAAATCCCTCACAGTATACTCAATTTGATGTACAAAACATAGCTGGATCATGTTGAATATTCAAATAAAAATTAACTTTCTTTTTTTGCACTACAAAAATCTGTGTTTATTCCAAAATATACTAACCTCTTATTTAGGTGTGATTTCTCTTTTTAAAAATATTGGATATTGAGAACAACGTGGGACCAAGATAGTGTTACACAATTGTCAATGTTAAAATTATGCTACATAAATGTTTCAGTGACCTGGGAATTTGTATGAGGTGGGACCAACAGAACACAGCTACAGCCAAGATAACAGTTTTTGTTTTTGTTGTTGTTTTTCTGGACACAGATATCTTTAAAGGTCTTCTTCTCACAGACCCCCACAAAGAGACACTAAAGCCTTATCTCTAGAGAGAAAACAAATGAAATGTTCACATATGGACAGATTCTTCATTTTGTAAAAAAATAAAAAATAGTTACTCTCTTTCCAGTGAGAAATTGTAGATGGGCTGTACCCCATCTGTGAAAGGTGCCAGCTGACTGTGAGGTGTCTATGCCTATTATCAGCATCTAGGACACGTCCTGTTTATGTTCACGGTCACCTGTCTACTCATAAGAAAGAGTATCTAAGATCTATCCCTTTGTTTGAAAGTCAAATGTATCTTTGCCACATCAATTTTACTTAAAGACTTAATTCCCCAAAGCCAAAATAACAAAATCCACAGTTTAGAGGCTTTAAAATTTAAAGCCTCAGTTTAAGTGAAGAAAACTGTTAGGGGATCCTGTGGTCTATGACTTGAAGACAGTTATTTATTCTGTAACAGTAATATCTGTAAGTAAAAATATTCCTTCTCTGCCTGTAATACATAGTAACTGTAATCATAGGCTTTCTACTGAGGTCTTTTTCTGCCATCTGATAAAACATACAGTAGATATAAACACATCCCACTACCAAAAGAAAATAAAACAACTCCAGGAATCATTGATCCAGGCTCAAAGCCAAGCAATCTATTTTTAGTACTTTCTCAACAAGTCACACAATAAAAATGTAAATGAAATAGTGCTATTTTCTCCTCAGACTCTTTTTCAAAATGTGGGTTTGTCTCTGTTTAAATTGGCTATTTTCAGATCATCTTCAAGGAACTTGGTTATTCCAGTTTAGGGACCTTCATATCCCAATTTCACATTAATTATAATTTCCATGTTCCTTATAACTTTACAATAATATGCCTGGATAAAAACCTAAGGATCAACCTTGATATCTTGAATGTGTTCTCACTTCAGGTTGCAGAATTAGCACTGAGACAATTAAGTCTTCATGCAGTTCATAGACTAGTTCTTTTCAAGTTTTAAGTCCTTTCCCCATGTAGCACTCATTTAAGTAAGCCTTTTCTTAGGGTAAGTGATTTGCTTTTCTGAAATACCACTAGAATATAAATTACTTATGAACAGTTACTGTGTTTTAACCCTCTGTGCTTACCTTCACAGCTTCATGAGGTGGGCATTACTATTATCTTCTTTATACACATATATTAATTTGAAAGGCAGAAGCCAAGTAGTTTGGCCAAACCACGCAACTAGTGTGTAAGGTGGCAAAAAATTGAGCTCAGGTAACTCTTAAATCCTACCTTATCCTCTCTACTCACTAATAGAGAGCAGGAATTCAGGGTATATGTATGGAATTAAATAAAAGCCTATGGAATGCACTGGAGCTCTTTAAAATTGTAGATGATGCACATGAAATAAAAACAGAAAAATGAAAGGTAGAATAAAGAAGTTAGAGAATAGCATCAAAGAAAGAATAGGGATTAAGATGAAGAAGAAAATTAGCTCAAGTGAAGAAATTAGTGATGAATAAGCAGAAAAGAGTTTAAAAGAGCTTAAAAAAGTACACGAGAAAATTGGAATTAGAGGGTGTAACATAGAAAAGTCTTAAAAAATCATGTGGTGGGCTGGGAAGAATATCACAAATTGAAAATATAAAATTAAAAACTTTCATTCATAAAATTGCTACACATGTGCTATTATATTATTGCTTCCCAGGTTACACACACTGTGATCTCAGCATCCCAGTCTTGGTTTTATGTGAATCAACATCAGACACCAGTTCAGGTCAGGTGTTAATGATGTCATTTCACTGAACTACAGCTGTTGATGGACTAATCATTGAGTCTTTACATTGCACAAAATAGAAAAACAATTATACTCTATGAATTCTTTTTGGTTCAGAAAAGCGGTATCAGTCCTCTCCTAGAATATCTTTCCTAGACTCTGTTTCATTACATTTTCCCTTTCCAGTAAATAATCTACACTAAACTGTTTATAACCAGTTTTTATAGAATCTAGTTGGTTACCAAGATACTGGAAAATCCCTTGTCTTAGTCCACTTAGGTTACTATAACAAAATATTATGGACTGGGTAACTTATAACAACCGAAGTTTAATCCTCACAGTTCTGAAGGCTGGGAAGTCCAAGATCAAAGAGCCAACAGATTCAGCGTCTACTGAGAGCTTCTTTCCTGGCTCATTGCTGGTGTCTTCTTATTCTGTTCTCACACGGTGGAAGGGAAGAATGAGGTCACTTGGCCTCTTTTAAAAGGGCGCTAATCTCAATTACAACAGCTCCACCCTCATGAGCTAGTAACCTTTCAAAGGTTCTACCTCCTAAATATTATCATAGTGGGCATTAGGATTTTAATGTATGAATTTGGGGGGGTACATAAGTATTCAGACCGTAGCAGCTCTATTTCATTCTTGTCATGCATTGTCTTGGTTATCTTAGTATGCCCAGTTCAGAACTTATTTTCACCCAAATGATATTTGGCAGCCTCCATGCACTTATCCCTCACTGACACTAGTATTTCTACAAGAGAGAGGAGGATGATATTCTGAATTGAGTAAAGTAGATTTGGAAACCTCTCAACTGGGGCTTCTAATTCAAAATAGAATTCAGCCCCCAAATGGGCTCCTTTTTTTCCCTCTGTTTCTCTATTTTGGATTATTTAAAGCTTTTTATTGTCTTTTTTAACTGCACTGGTTTTAGTAGTTATGTATTGTGTTTCCTGGATTTTTTTTAAGTATTTATCCATTATTATTAAGTTGTAAACTTGATTTAACAAATTCTACTGTGGATCATTATTTCAGCTTTTTTCTTGAATGGCACAATGATTTCGTTCTTTAAGTCCTGTCATTATGCTTTCCTGGCATATGTAAATGATATATGAACGATACATCCTTTAGTGATTCTTCCACCTAGCAAATCCTACCAGAGGCCTCTCTCGTCCTTGTCTGACGTGTTTTTATTTGATGTTCACTATGTAAATAATGTAAGACATAGGAATTCTCGCTGATTTTTCTTAAATTTTAATAACTTTTCATAACAAAATAAAATCTCCAAATGAAAGTTAAGAACCCCTAAGACAGAATAATATTTTAAAAAGAAGACATGTACTTCAAATGTTGGAATATAGCCATTAATTATTTCAATATTAAAATATAGTATAAGTTAGATTGAAATTCAAAGAAAAAAAAAGAATGTTTAACTCAATACTCTTTCAGTATAAGATATTTAATTAGAAATCATGGAATTGTGGAAGTGAAAGTGAGTCCCAAATGCTAATATTGGAAATTATCTTTAACTAAAAGGGGATCAAGAAATTACATTGAAAATTGTCACTATGTCTAACACCAAACAGTATTGAAGAAAGTAACTTTAAGTTTCAACACAAGTCCGTGATATGAAATTTCAATGAGTATAGTTTCTATGGGTGTCTCCACAGTTAAAGCACAAGGATATATTTTCCTGAGACCTGACTCAAATGTTTGGGGTTCACACTGCTTCTAGTCATCCACCTTGAATGTCCAATCATGAAATGATTTTAATTGCATAAAAAATGTACAAAAATTTCAAGTGACAAATACTATATACTAGAAAATGAGCTATTTATTTAAATCTTGTAACAAGTACATTTTAACTGCTTTCCTTTTTTTTAAATTATACTTTAAGTTCTGGGATACATGTGCACAATGTTCAGGTTTGTTACATAGATATGCATGTGCCGTGGTGGTTTGCTGCACCCATCAACCCATCATCTACATTAGGTATTTCTTCTAGAACACTCCCTCCCCTAGGTCCCCACCCTGTGAAAGGCCCTAATGTGAGACATTCTCCTCCCTGTGTCCATGTGTTCTCATTGTTCAACTCCCACTTATGAGTGAGAACATGTGGTATTTGGTTTTCTGTTCCTGTGTTAGTTTGCTAGGATGATGGTTTTCAACTTCATCCATGTCCCTGCAAAGGACATGAACTCTTCCTTTTTATGGCTGCATAGTATTCCATGGCACATATGTGCCACATTTTCTTTATCCAGTCTATCATTGATGGGCATTTGAGTTGGTTCCAGGTCTTTGCTATTGTGAATCATGCTGCAGTAAACATACATGTACATGTGTCTTTATAGTAGAATTATTTATAATCCTTTGGGTATACACCCAGTAATGGGATTGCTGGGTCAAATAGTATTTCTGGTTCTAGATCCTTGAGGAATCACCACACTGTCTTCCACAATGGTTGAACTAATTTATCACTCCCACTAACAGTGTAAAAGTGTTCGTATTTCTTCACATCCTCTCCAGCATCTGTTGTTTCCTGACTTTTTAATGATCTCCATTCTAAATGGCAGGCGATGGTATCTCAATGTGGTTTTGATTTGCATTTCTCTAATGACAATTGATGATGAGCCTTTTTTCATATGTCTATTGGCCGCATAAAGGTCTTCTTTTGAGAAATGTCTGTTCATATGCCGACTTTTTGATGGGATTGTTTGCTTTTTTCTTATAAATTTGTTTAAGTTCCTTGTAAATTCTGGATATTAGCCCTTTGTCAGATGGATAGATTGCAAAAATTTTCTACCATTCTGCAGTTTTCCTGTTCACTCTGATGATAGTTTCTTTTGCTGTGCAGAAGCTTTTTAGTTTAATTAGATCCCATTTGTCAATTTTAGCTTTTGTTGTCATTGCTGTTGGTGTTTTAGCCATGGAGTTGTTGCCCATACCTATGTCCTGAATGGTATTGCCTAGGTTTTTTTCTAGGGTTTTTATGGTTTTAGGTCTTATGTTTAAGTCTTTAATCCATCTTGGGTTAATTTTTATATAAGATGTAAGGAAGGGGTCCAGTTTCAGTGGTCTGCATATGGCTAGCCAGTTTTCCCAACACCATTTATTAAATAGGGAATCCTTTCCCCATTGCTTGTTTTTGTCAGGTTGGTCAAAGACCTGATGGTTGTAGATGTGTGGCATTATTTCTGAGGCCTCTCTTCTGTTCATTGGTGCATTTATCTGTTTTGGTACCAGTACCATGCTGTTTTGGTTACTGTAGCCTTGTAGTGTAGTTCAAAGTCAGGTAGCATGATGCCTACAGCTTTGTTCTTTCTGCTTAGGATTCCCTTGACTATATGGGATCTTTTTGGGTTCCATATGATATTTAAAAGAGTTTTTTTCTAACTCTGTGAAGAAAGTCAATGGTAGCTTGTTGGGAGTAGCATTGTATCTATAAATTACTTTGGGAAGTTAGGCCATTTTGACAGTACAGATTCTTGCTATCTCTGAACACTGAATGTTTTTTCATTTGTTTGTGTCCTCTCTTATGTCCTTGAGCAGTGGTTTTATAGTTCTCCTTGAAGAGATCCTTCACATCTCTTGTAAGTTATATTCCTAGGTATTTTATTCTCTTTGTAGCAATTGTGAATGGGAGTTCACTCGTCATTTGGCTGAAGAAGTTCATTCCCTGAACAGACCAATAACAAGTTCTGAAACTGAGGCAGTAATTAATAGCCTACCAACCAAAAAAATCCAGGATCAGACAGATTCACAGCCAAATTCTACCAGAGATACAAAGAGGAGCTTATACCATTCCTTTTGAAACTATTCCAAACAATAAAAAAAGAGGGACTCCTCCTTAACTCATTTTATGAGGCCAGCATCAACCTGATACCAAAACCTGACAGAGACATAACACAACAAAAAACAATTCTTTTTTTACAATTATTTTTATTTCAAAGTTTTGGGAAATGGGTGGTGTTTGGTTGCATGAAAAAGTTCTTTCATGGTGATTTGTGAGATTTTGATGCACTCATCACTCAAGCAGTGTAGTGTACCCAATGCGTGGGCTTTCATCTCTCACTCCCATTCCACCCTTCCCCTGCAAGTCTCCAAAGTCCATTATATCATTCTTATGCCTTTATATCTTCATAACTTAGTTCCCACTATAAGTGAGAACATGTTAGGTTTTCCATTCCTGAGTTACTTCACTTAGAATAATGGTCTCCAACTCCATCCAGGTTGCTGCAAATGCCATTATTTCATGGCTTTTTAATCTCTGAGTAGTATTCCATTATACATATATATATACACACATACACACACACACACACACCATTCATTGATTGATGGATATTTTGGCTGGTACCATACTTTTGCAATTGCGAATTGAAGCACAAGGATTTAAATAGCACTCTGATAATTGGCCCTCTTGAACATCCTTTAAATAAACACTCTGTTTACAAACCATTCACTCCATTCTTCCTCCTTTTTCGGTCACCATTTGGGCTGTTTACCTTCATCCACCAATTCAATTCTTATCCTTTTCTGAGGGTTCAGGGTAAATCCTATTTTCTCCAGAAAGCTTTTCCTTACCACTATAACTTACTGTATCTTTTAGAGCACTGATTGTTTACACTGGCCAACAACCCATTGTTGTCTCAGCTAATTTGTTGTGTATTGTTTTGCCAGTTGCACTGTGAAAACATATTTGGGATTGGGGACCATAGCTTTTACTTCTCTGTAATCCCCATAGCACTTCATGTCTCATATTGTACGAGTGGTTCTCACTACCTTTCTTAGTCCAGTATTAAAACTAGGCAGTTTGAAAAGAGTACAGGATGGTACAAGGAATTGGAAAGGATGATTTCTGCCTCAAGAAGGTTCTCTACTACTTAATAAAGCTATTGTGCTTTATGAAGCAGAAACGTATATAAATATGTTATATAAAAGGCATATATGTTATGTATAAGACATATACATGTTATATATAAGACATATGTATAAGACATATATATGTAACATATGTATATATCTGAACCTTCAATTAGAGGATCTTAGGTGTGTGTGTATGTTTCCAAAGAAATTGAAGAGCAATGTCTCCATAGAATACAGTAAATTAAAGAAAATTGATTACATAGGTTTTAATAGTCATTTTTTTCTAAGTGTAAGTGTCATTTGAGGTATAAAACAATCCCTATTTATAGTTTACTTTTAATTTTCTGGAAATATAATGTATTTTATACTATTTTCTGAGGGGTATAAATTTTAATATGTTGAGCATTTCATTTAAAAGGGACCCTAATGTACTCTGTAGAGACATGAAGACTCAGCTACCCAAATAGATGTTAAAATAATAGAAAGAAGCTTTTAAAATTCCAAATAAGTAACAGAGCTGATTATGCTAAGTAGTGAGTTTGTTGTCCATTATGGACTTCTTATCTTCTGTTTTCTTCTGGAAGTAACCTAACAGATGCAAGTACTATTCAGCAAAAATCACAACTATTTGTTTTTTTTGGTGGAGATTTTGATGCATTACAGCAAGCCTCTTTAAATACTGGGCCTACATATTTTCACCTTGTAACATCGATTTCAATAGAGTCCATTAAGATGTCCTCTATAAGCTAATTTAATACCAAGAGAAATGTAGTTACCTTTTTAAAAAACATGTCCTCTTAATTCACTAGAATAAATGTACTGTCATATTAAGCAAGGGAAAAGACTATACATGAATTAATTTCTATGTATGAATTTTATAAGTACAGACAACATGGCATTTATAGTTTTTATTTTATTATTAAGAAAAATTTTTGTCTCAGCTCAAAAAAATCTGGCAAGTTAAAACACATTAATTATTAGGAATTTGCAGTCTCCTGCATCTAAATGATACCAAAGGACCAATTTCAACTCTTAATTTGGAAAATTCAGCAACTTGTATTTTTTGACTTATGATTATCAAAAATCTGCTTGAAAATAAAGAGTTTGTAATATCCAGGAAAAGAGACTATAGGGACTATCAGGAGAACAAGAAAAAATGCCAAGTGTTGAATTTGGAAAAGTCGTAACAAGTTAGTCTGTAGCAATAAACAGAAAGTAAAACAGAAAATGTTCCCTCTATAAAAGATTCCCTGTGTGATTGAAATGAAATTCAAGGAAATGTACCAAGACATAACTTTGATTTAGCCTCCACCAGGGAAGGTAGAAAATCAGAGGAACCAAAATTAAATAACTCATGATATCTCTTTCCTAGGACATTCTTTATTGAAAAGCAGTACTTTCAGAAATATACCTCTAGCATGAATATACATATATTCATATGCATATATTCATATACATATAGATATATATGTATATACACACGCACAACCATACCTACATATCCATGTCCACACCCACATACATAAACACAAATTTTTATATATACATATATAGTTGTAAATAGGATGCAAACTACAGTAGCCATAAAAAAATTTAGAACTTAAGAAATATCATACTAAATAAAACATTGGTTTTTCTCTCTCATATTTTGTATGTAATGCTGGTCCCAAAAAATAATTTCTGAGAAGCACAGCTATAATCCATGATAATATCCTCAAAAAATGCAGGAGTGTATACTTACAACTTTTCTCTAAAAATGTAGCACTTAAAAATGTAAATAAGCCCTCCTTTATCTTTGGAGCAGCCTGTGCTAAATGCTACTGATGTTTTATGAAGCAGAAACATACGTCCTACTACATTAGAGAAACAAATTTATTTAATTTCTTTTATTTAATATTAAATTCATCATCTAAAATGTGTCTTTATATTTGTCATTGTATAAACAAATCCGTTTTCTTCTAAAAATCATCTTCATGGTTGTTTTTATTCTGGTTATTCCCTACCTACCTTTTTATTATTATTATTATTATTATTTAACATGGAGAATTCACATTTTCTTCACTCTTTAACCTTTTTCCTTTATTTTAGTTTCTTTCCTTTGAAACTGCTTTATTTCCTTCAGTAACCAGAGCCATATTTAGAGCCTAGAACTTCCAATAACAGCTTATTTTGGTGACATGCATATCTAGATAGAGGGAAATTTATCTTTCTATTGTGAGTAGTACCCAGCTTTCTTGGCACTTTGTGTTTGTATAAACACATTACCTACAACGAATTGATAATATTTTCTGCAGGGTCAATGATGTCATTGAGTACAGAACAGATTTCAATCTCCCATTGCTAGTTTCCTCCTTTTTAAAAATCGTATCTTTTTCCAATAGAAAATATCTTTCTATTTCTCATACCACTGATTCAGTGGTGTTTCTTTTTTTTTTTCTTGGTAAGATCTTTTTGACCCTCAAATGTGAAATTAAAATATATGACCAGTGTGGTTTCTTATAACTCCTACATTTTGTGGGTTTCAATGTGAAATCTTAATGCAAACATTTTTAAACGTCCAAAGTCCTTTCCTCTTGTCTCTATGCAGCCTTATTTTACTCTTTAAAAAATTACCTTTTGCCCAGTAGGTTATATTTGAATACATTTTCAGTGATTTTTTATCCCTTGCTAAATGCTCCATCAATTCACAAAATGATAAAGTAAACCTGTGAACATACATTTGCTGTGTTTTGTTGGATCATCTAGATGGACTAGCTAATGCTGTGGAAAATCACACACACAGACACACACACACACAGACACACACACACACACACACACACACACACATACACATAAATCAGTAGCTTAAAAGGGCAGTTTCCAAAACTAGAATTTTCACTATATATTAGTTACTTAAGAAATAGCCCCTTAATGTACAAAGCCTAAACACAATGGATACCTTTCTCTGCCTTATGTTAACAGAACAAGTAGGTGAAAAGGTTGGCAGAGTGACCTTCTTCCATGCCATCATTCAGCAACTCAGTTGATAAACATGTTGAAACCTTTAATATGTCTTCAGTGGTTGCCTTGGGGCCAGGTCCATTCCAGACAACAGAAAGTACAGAATACCATGGAAGAGCAAATGTGCGAGATTTTAATTACTTAGACCTAGAAATGGTACCTATCATTTCCATAGGCATTCTGTTGTTCAAAACTGTATCACACAAAACTATGCTTAACTTCGAGAAAGAAGCCTGGATTATGTGGCTTACTGTGTTGCCAGGAAGAAGAAGAAAAAAATTTTGGAGACTAGCTGGCAGTCTCTGCCACATCTGCTTTACTCAGCAATACTGTTCCAGCATCAGGAAAACGTTGTAGGAAGACACTAGCTACAGGCAGTGTGTGATTAACTATTTCAAGGTCTTCACTGTTGCCAAAGTATATTCAGCTGCCAATTCCCAGAGCTGTTTTGTGGCTCAGGCATAGCTATGTAACGATTCTGACATGGTACCATCGTTTTATCATAACAGATTACTGATAAACTTCAGTGGCAGCCAGTGTTCAAGTTTTCACCGTATAAATGTACCAAAACAAAAAAGTGAGATTTAAAATAAAACTTAATAACCCTGATACTCAACATACCCATTTTCAAGTCATTTGATTCTTTCATAAATTATTTTCTTGGAAAAAGAAATTGGCTCAATGTCAGGTTCTTCAGTGGTTAAAATGAATTATCAGGTACAATAAATACTTCTCTATTGGAGGTACTATTTTTTTCTTTCCTGAATTCTAAATTAATGAAATTTATAATATTAAGTTTATAAAATGCTAGGTTAATGAAGTATAATGAGAAATAAGAGTATTTCATTGTAAAGCTACCATTAATACTAAAAAGGACAGCTATATGAAGAAATTCACATTGTAATTCAGATAAGGAAAGCAAAGATTATAAAAGGAAAAATTTAATGTGAGAAAAATTGCTTTATGCCTGTCAGAAGACTCGAAAGGGAAATATTATTTGACCTTTAAAGTTAACTAGTGCATGACTCTATTCAGAGCAAGCAGATCCTGGTTTTTGTGTTTACCCTAAGCCCAAGAATTTCTATTTAAAAACTGATCAATACTGAGAGAAATTACTCAACATGAGATAACTACTATGTTGAGTGTCAGTTCATGAGTTGTTCAGCTTTACTTTCATACTCCTTCACCTTACCATACCGCTAGACCAGATACCTGGTTACACCTGATAGTTCAGAGCTTTCCCAAGGTAGTGCTTTACTGGGGCTGCCCTTTTAGCTGATCCAGTGCTGCTCACCTCTACTCACCCATTTTCCTCTCCTGCTGTCAACATTCATCTAGCCTGGTAGCAGTCCCACAAGGACTTGTCCCCTCAGCCACTCAAAGGCCAATAAATGCCTGTGCAACTCACTGATATTCAGACTAGTTGGTTCTAGTACCCTAATAGTACAAAAAGTAACTGCTGATACAAGAATTTCAGCCATTCTGCACTCAGTGAGAGATGCTATTGTGGGTGTATCTTTATTGTTTCTCAAGTAAAGACACATATCTGTTGGGTAAAGTTGCATTTTATGTGAGGAACTGTGTATGTTTTTTCTTACATTATTAATGTAATAGAATTATTTATATACATAAACTATATATAGAAATATGCAGAGGAGATAAAAATAGCAACCATTTTTTTACTATTATGTGGCATTCACTTCTCCAAGTACTTTATATATTACCCAAATTAATCCGCCTAAATCTGTTGATGGATTTTCACCTTTGTTTGACAAATGGGGAGATAGGTTTCTAAAGTTATGTAAATTGTGCAAGCTTACCCAAGCAGTAAATGGGAAATACTCTTAGAACACAGATCTGTGTGTTATCTTAACCACAACTAGTGTGTCCTGACTAAAATACATATATTTTTGCTACAACTCTCAATATAAAGTGAATAAGAATATATTTTTTATTTTGAAGGTAATTTAGAGGTCACCTTACTTAAAGCAGTTATTATAATAAGACCTGTAGAAATTAAATGCTCCTACTTCAAGGTAGCCTAATTGCTGAACAGCATAGCACACACTAGAACTAGAGTCTCTGTTCCTGCCTGCCATTTCCTACACTGTAGCCTAGATAATTCACTGAATATGAATATGCCATTTAGAAAAAAAGTCTCTTTCAAAACTTGTCATTTCAGCATCTTAGCATCTTAAATACAAGCATAGCATATTGGAAAATTGGAAAAATTCTAAGATTAATAGCAATATACTAATTGACAATATTGTATTGTTAAGTCTATGCTTTGAATTCAAAAGCCTCTAATAACTGATATATAAGATTAAATATGATAATTCTTAGAAATTGTTGCCGGACTTAGCTTTTCAAAGAGCACAGGAAAGAACAAACAAAACAATTGCAATCTTATTTGATCAGATCTAAGATTCAAATATGTACATACTCCCATACAAAGAGGCCTACTGAGAGGAACTCTCAGCAGAGACCACCCCCACCAGCCACAGACACAAGAAGACATTCATATCGAGAAACAAAATTGCTGTTCATCTACCTTTGTTGTCATGAGCCAGGGAAGAAACCAGCCTTACACCAGCTCGAGACTAATCATCGGGTTACCTGTGTATTAAGAGGATGTTGCTGACCTACTATCAATATGGTATGTGCTTTGAGCAATCTTTTTTCATCTGCAGTAATAGGCTCATGTGGCTCTGATCTTATAACCAAAAGCATGAATTTTCAAGACAGCTGGTCAGGGTGTGGGATGTATTCTGTAGCTGTTAGGGCCAAGGTACAAGCCCATGTAGGGAAGACCTCATGCTTTCAACTTAATTAGCTTCAAGCCTTAACCAACTAAACTAAATGGCCATTCATGAAGCCCTTCCTATGCACATACACTCATATATAACTGTAAACAAAAGACACATACATTTTTATTATGCAAATCACAAAGGACCATTGTAGGTCCCCACACCAATTTTTGAGACTATTCTAAATTAACCTCCAAAAAGAAAAGGAACAGATCAGTTTAACCACTTGAAATCTTCCTAAGGAATATACTCTAAATAAATATATTCAATAAATAAAATGTGACAAAATTAAGATCAAACATAATATTAGATAATTCCACTTCCCCCATCGTTTATTTTGTTAATGATTGTTCATCTCAGGGTTTATGGTTTTAAACACATCAATACTAGTTTCTGGCCTCCTTATGGCGAAGATACACTTCTTGAGCCATGTCTTTGACCCTTACAGACAATATATGATTGAGTTAGAATTTAGCTTCTAGTCCAAACCCTGCTTCTTGCTAGCTACATATGGGCAAATCTCAGCTGTTCTGTGCTTTGTTTTTCATCTTATAATGGAGTACTTGAACTTGGTCATAACTAAAATAACCCAATTTCTAAATTTCTTAATTTTAAAACTTCCACAGCTGATTTTTCCCCATGACATCAGTTAACAAGGTTCCTCCCAGACTGTTCATCCAAGGTAGAAACTTAGGTCTTTTATAACAACCTTCAAGGTTCCACAGGAACTTCTGCTTCCCAATCCCCTCTTCTGCTTGGCTTCCTACTGCTCTCCAGGTCACTGTGACCTCTTCACATTTCCTCATACCCACTAGGTACCCTGCAAAACAGCCTTTGCACCAACTGAAATGCTTTATCTCCAGATAACTGTATGGCTTGCTTTCTCCTTTCTGTTAACTATTTACTCAAGGATCACCTTCTCAGTGAGGCATTCCCCAGCCACCCTTACGAAATGTCCTTGCCCCACACTGACTTCCTATCTTGTTTCTTTCACTTTATTTTTTCTCCTTAGCATTTACTATCCAAATATTGTATATTTTACTTATTTTTCCTGGTTATTACTCTTCCTTTCCCCCTTGAAAACACCATTAGGGGAGAAATTTTTGTCTATTTTGTTTATTGCTGTACCTAAAACAGTGCCTGGAACAGTAGGTTGTTACTAAATGATTGTTGAGCAATTAAATGAATGAACGAGTGAAGTTAAGGATTCATAACAACAGGACGTTCATATCGTTCTCTTTTTCATTTTTATTTTTTGTGGGTACATAGTAGATGTGTGTATTTATGGGGTACACGAAATATATAGGCATGCTATGTGTAATAATCACATTAGGATAAATGGGGTATCCATCACCTCAAATATTTATCTTTTGTATTACAAATGATTCAGCTATATTTTTAGTTATTTCTAATGTGCAATTAAATTATTATCGACAATAGTCATCCTGTTTTGCATTAAATACCAGATCTTATTCATTCCATCCAATTATATTTTCATACCCGTTAATCACCCCACTTCTTCCTGACCCCCACCACCAGCTTTCCCAGCCTCTAGTAATCATCATTCTACTCTCTACCTTCATGAGTTCAATTGTTTTAATTTTTAACTTCCACAAATAAATAAGAACATGTGAAGTTTTTCTTTCTGTGCCTGGCTTATTTCACTTAAAATGACTTACGGTTGTATACATGTTAAGGTAAATAACAGGATCTTATTCTTTTTATGGTCAAATAGTACTTTATTGAGTATAGGTGCTACATTTCCTTTATCCGTTCATCTGTTGCAGACACTTAACTTGCTCTCAAGTCTTGGCTATTATGAATAATGCTATAATAAACATGGTAGTGCAGATATCTCTTTGAGATACACTGATTTCCTTTCTTTTGGGTATATACCCAGCAGTAGAATTGCTGGATCATATGGAACCTGTATTTTTAGTTTTTTGAGGAACCTCCAAACTGTTCTCCATAGTGGCCACTCTAGATGGACTGCTGCTGCCATCATTAATTCTTTCAATATTTGGTAGAATTCAATAGTGAAGCTGTCAAGTCCTGACCTTTTTATTGCAGGAAGACTTTTTGTTACAGCTTTAATCTCATTACTTTTTTTTTCTTTTTGGTCTTTTCAGGTTTTGGACCCCTTCATGGTTTAATATTGGTAAATTGTATGTCTAGGAATTTATCCATTTCTTCTAGGCTTTCCAATTCATTCATATATAGTTGCCCACAGTAGCCTGTAATAATCCTTTGAATTTCTGCATATCAGTGGTAATGTCTCCTTTATCATTTCTGATTTTATTTATTTATTACTATCTCATTTGTTCTTAGTCTAGCAAAAGGGGCTTCACAAGGAATTTTTTATCTTAACCTAAAATGCAATAAAATATATATTTTAAAAAATGGTTTTTGTTGCATTTATCTTTTATATGTTTTCTTTGTACCAATTTTATTGATTTCAGCTCTGATCTTTATTATTTCTCTTCTTGTAAGTTTGGATTTGGTTTGCTCTAGTGTTTTTTTTTTTTTAATTCTTTAAGATGCATCATTAGGTTGTTCAACTGATGTTTTTCTTTTTTCTTTTTTCTTTTTTTTTTTTTTTTTTTTTTTTTTTTTTTTTTTTTTTTTTTTTTTTTTTTTTTTTTTTTTTTTTTTTTTTTTTTTTTTTTTTTTTTTTTTTTTTTTTTTTTTTTTTTTTTTTTTTTTTTTTTTTTTTTTTTTTTTTTTTTTTTTTTTTTTTTTTTTGAGGTATGCACTTACAGCTATAAACTTTCTTCTTAGTACTGCTTTCATTGTATCCCATAAGTTTCGGAAATTTTGCTTCCGTTATCATCTGTTCCAAGATATATTTCAGTTTCCTTCTTAAGTTTTCAATTATACACTGGTCATTTGGGATATATTGTTTAATTTCCATATTTTCATATAGTTTCCAACATTCCTCTTGTTATTAATTTCTAATTTCACTTCATTGTGATCATTGTGATCAGAGAAGACTCTTCATATGATTTAATGTTTTTAATGTTTGAAGACTAGTTTTGTGGCCTAACATGTGGCCTGTCTTTGAGAATGAACTACACTCAGAGGAGAAGAATGTAGATTCTGCAGCTGTTGGTTGAAATGTTCTGTAAATATCTACTAGGTCCATTTGGTTTATAGTGAAGCTGAGTCTGGTGTTTCTTTGTTGATTTTTTTGACTGGATGATGTGTCCACTGCTGAAAATGGGGTATTGAAGTCTTCAGCTATTATTGTACTGGGGTCTCTCTCATTTTAGCTCTAATGATATTTGTTTTATATATATGGTGATCCAGTGTTCAGTGCATACATATGTATAATTGATATATCTTCCTTTTGATTTGTGCCCTTTATCATTATATAAATGACCTTTTTGTCTTATTTTATAACTTTTGTCTTGAAATCTATTTTGTTTGATATAACTACTCTCTTTTTCAGTTTCCACTGGGATGTAACATCTTTTTCTATCCCCTTATTTTCAGTCTGTATGTTTCTTTACAGGTGAATTGTGTCTCTTGTAGGCAGTAGGTCTTGTTTTTATCCATTCAGCCACTCTATGTCTTTTGATTGGAGAATTTAGCCTGTTTACATTCAATGTTATTCATAACTAAGGACTCACTCCTGCCATTTGTTATTTATTTTCTGGTTGTTCCATGGTCCTCTCTTCCTTCTTTCCTTCCTATTTTCCTTTTAATAAATGTGATTTTTCTGGTGGTGTGTTTTAATGTTTTACTTTTTGTATATCTATTTTATGTTTTTTAATTCGAGATTACCATAAGGCTTGCAATAATGTCTTATAATCCATTATTTTAAACTGATGACAATGCCGATTGCATAAACATACAAACAAGAAAGAGAAAACAGAAACTGCATTTTAACTTCATGCCCCTGCTTTTTAACTTTTTATTTTTCCATTTATATTTTATTATACTATGTCTTGAAAAATTGTAATTTTTTTGTTGTTTCATCTTTTAGTCTTTCTACTTAACATAAGACTAATTTACACATTGCAGTTACTGTGTCTTAAGATTCGGTGTTTTTCTATGTATTTACTATTATCTGTGAATTTTGTACCTTCAGATGATTTCTTCCTGCTGATTAATCTCCTTTCCTTTCATATTACAGAACTACCTTTAGCATGTCTTGTAGGACAGGTCTGGTGTAAATGAAATCCATAAGCTTTTGTCTAGGAAAATCTTTATTTCTTCTTCATGTTTGAAGGATATTTTTACCAGATATGCTCTTCTAGGTTAAAAGTTTTGTTTCCTTCAGTACTTTAAATATGTCATGCCACTTTCTCTTGGAATGTTAAGGTTTCCATTGAAAAGTCTGCTGCCAGACATATTGGTGCTTCATTGTATGTTATTTCTTTTCTCTTGCTGTTTTTAGAATCCTTTCTTTATCCTTAACTTTTGAGAATTTGGTTATTGTCTTGAGAGAGCCTAGGTTGAGGTTAATCTGAGTGATGTTCTCTAACCTTCTTGTAGTTGAATATTGATATTTTTCACTCAGATTGGGAAGTTCTCTGTTATTATCCCTTTGAATAAACTTTCTACACCATCTCTTTCTCAACCTCCTCTTTAAGGAAAATAACTCTTAAATTTGCCCTTTTGGGGTGATTTTCTAGATGTTTTAGGCATGCCTCATTATTTTTTATTGTTTTTCCTTTTATCTCCTCTTACTATGTATTTTCAAATAGCCTGTTATCAAGCTCACTAATTCTTTCTTCTGCTTGATCAATTTTTCCATTAATAGACTCTACTGCATTCTTCAGTATGTCAGTTGCATTTTTCAATATGGAATTTCCGCTTGGCTCTTTTTAATTATTTCAATGTCTTTGTTAAATGTATCTGACACGATCCTGAATTCCTTCTCTGTGTTATCTTGAATTTCCAAGTTTCCTCAAAACAGCTATTTTTAATTATCTGACTGAAAGGTCACATATATCTGTCTCTCCAGGATTGGTCCCTGGTGCCATATTTAGTTCATTTAGTGAGGTCATGTTTTACTGGATGGTCCTGATGCTTGTGAATGTTTGTCACTGTCTGGGCATGTGAGAAGTTAGATATTTATTGTAGTCTTCACAGTCTTGGCTTGTTTCTGCCTGTTCTTCTTTGGAAGGGTTTCCGGTTATTTTAAGGGACTTAGATGCTGTGACCTAAGTCTGGGTCACTACACTATTATCTGCATTAGGGGGCACCCCACACAGAGTAATGCTGCAGTTCTTGCAGACCAACTTGGTGGCCTTGGGTAGCATCAGAGAGAATTCCCTAGGTTATTAGGAAGAGAGTCTTGTTCTCTTCCCTTACTTTCACCCAAACAGAATCAGTCTCTCTCTCTCTCTCTCTCTCTCTCTCTCTCTCTCTCTCTCTCTCTCTCTCTCTCTCTCTCTCTCTCTGTGTGTGTGTGTGTGTGTGTGTGTGTGTGTGTGCATGTGTGTTGAGATCCCTGGAGCTGAGGGAAGGGTGACACAAGCACCTCTGTGGCCACTACTACTGGGACTTCTCTGGGTCAGATCTGAAGCCACAACAGTAAGAGATCTTGCCCAATGCCCACTGAAGCCAATACCCAAATACTACCTATGTTCACGCAAGGTCATAGGACTCTACAATCAGCAAGTAGTGAAGCCAGTCATGTTTCTGTCTTTTGTTTCAGGGAAGCAAGGTCTCAGGTCCCAGGTGGGTCCAGAGATGCTATCCAGGAGCCAGGGGCATGAGTCGGAAACCTTATAAATCTACCTGGTACTTTATTCTCCTGTAGCTGAACTGGCACCCAAACCACAAGATAAAGTCCTTCCACTCTTCCCTCTTCTTTTTCACAGGCAGAAAAGTCTTTCCCCATGACCAGTACTGCCACAGGCACACAGAAAGTACTTCCAGGCTACCGTCAATGTTCACTTAAGCCCCAGGGGCTCTTCAGTCAGCTTGTGGTGTATGCTTCCAGTCCTGGGACTCATCTTTCATGTCAGTGGGATGCAACTTAGCCCAGAGCAGATTTATAGATTCCACTCAACTGCCAAGGCCTGGAATTGGAGACCTTAAGAGCCCACTTGGTGCTCTGTCCATTTGTGGCTGAGATGGTTAGCTAAGCTGCAAGACAAAGTTCCCTTCACTTTTACCTTTGCTTTTCTTAAACAAAATGAGGCTCTCCTTGTAGCCACTATAGCTGGGAATATGCTGGGAATTGAAGTCAGCACATCTCACCTAAGGACCATAGCATATACTACCTGGCTATCACTGCTGACTATTCAGGACCCAAGGGCTCTTTATCAGCAGGTGATGAATCCTGCCAGGACTGAGTCCTTCCCTTCAAGACAGAAGATTACCTTCTGGCCCAGGGTGTGTTTAGAAATGTCCTCTGGGGGCTAGGACCAGGAATGGGGGCCTCACAGTTGTGCCCACTGCCCTAATCTATTGTGGCTTAGCTAGTATACAAGTTGCAAGACAAAGTCCATGTTATGCTTTCTTCTCATCTTCTGAAGCTGAAGGAAGAAGTCTCTTTTGGAGCTACAAGCTACAATGCCTAGCTTTGGGGAAGGGTTTGTACAGGTACTCCCTTAGTAGCCCCAGCTGGTGTCTTACTAGGTTGCATGCCCCACCAAGTCCACTGGTTCCAAGCCCAGCATAGTGCTAGGACTGGCCTAGGAGTTGCAGTCCTTGTGACCTAGACTGCCTTTCAAGTTTATCTCGAACTCCAGAGCCCTTTATCCCACAGTGTAGAGGCTTTCCAGAACTCAAGTTCTGACTCCTGAGATGGATGATTCCCCTCTGTTCAGAGCTAATCTAAATGCTCCTTCTGTGGGCATCAGCTGAGTTCTGCCCGGTGTTGCTTTCCACTATGACAAGGTTCCATTGAAAAGTCTCACAATCACTGTGCTCATCCCATTCCCTCTGAACCACGTCATTGCTGCTAGGGAATGGGGGAGAGTTGGCATCAGTCATTCAAATCTATCTTTTCTACCCTCTTCAATGCTTTTTTCAGTGACTTGAAGTTAAAACCAGGCACTGTGATCACTTGCCTGATTTTTGGTTCTTATGAAGGTACTTTTTTGTGTAGATGGTTGTTAATTTCAGTGCTCCTGCAGGCAGGACAATCAGTAGTAGCTTCTATTTGGCCATTTTGCTCTTCCCTGTGACCAACAGTTCTGTATTTCTGATACCATAAATGATTTTGCTATTTGTTTATATTATCCAAAAAGACCTGACTAAAGCTCACAAGTTAATAAGGTTTGGCTGTGTCCCCACCCAAATCTCATCTTTAGTTCCCATACTCCCCATGTACCATGGGAGGGACCCAGTGGGAGGTAATTTAATCATGGGGGTTACTCTCATGCTGTTCTGGTGATAGCAAGTGAGTTCTCATGAGGTCCAATGGTTATGTAAAGAGCTTTTCCCCCTTTTGCTAGGCACTGCTCCTTGATGCTGCCATGTGAAGAAGGCCATATTTGATTCCCCTTCTGCCATGATTTTAAGTTTCCTGGAGTCTCCCCAGCCATGCTGAACTGTGAATCAATTAAACTTCTTTTCTTTATAAATTACCTAGTCTTAGTATGTCTTCGTGTTAGTGTGAGAGCAGACCAATACACAAGTACATTTTATTTTCTTTTGGGGTGAAGAAAGAATAGTCTTATTTCTTTTAAGCTCTAAATCTAAGTTTTATGTTTCAAAACTTTATGCATTATTCCATAATTATTTCTTCAAAATGGATTTCTCCTGTGGAAGTCATTGCTTCTAGTAGTTTTCACACATCCAGAGAGAAATCTTGAAGATACAGTGTTTAAATTCAGATCCCAAATGTGACTCTTCTTAATGCAAATTGAGTACAAATTTATTAGAAATCATTAGTGGGATAAATGTTCTCCTATTATGTAAATCTGTGTCTTTAATCTGAAATGTAGAAAGCAAATTGCTTTCCAGAATATCTAATCTGCAATTCTGTAATTAGGTGAGCAGATGGTTAATTACAGGTGCTGTTAGTGACTTGCCCCTCATCACAAGAACACAAATAGCTAACTCTGTATGTCCCAAGTCAGTCATAAGGGCAATTGTGTTGGCTACACAATTTTTAAATCCACATTTGTGTTAAGTGTCTAAATACATAACTGAGTATATGCTGTTGTGTTATAAATATCAAAGTTGACCCAGCACGAAGAATACACATTTAAGAAAATTTTTGGTGACAATTTACATTTATTTTATATACTACTTTACAACAGTCTTTGGTTGAATGTCCTAAAAGCACATGAAAAAAATTGTATTTATATTTTTATACTATACTGTAATAGCATGTGAAATGTGTAAATAAATTGTAAAAGAGGTTGTTTATATCTCTATGACTAAATTGAGTATCCTGGAACAGCACTGATGTACTTAGTTTATAATCTCACTTATTTTCTAATAACTATTTAAGTCATAGCGTTAAGGAAACAATTACAAAACGTGTAGGTGCTAAGCTTAAAGTCAGAACCAGTAACATGTAGCTATAGAAGTTAATTTCACATAAAGTGTCCTCTCAGATATTAAAAGGACTGTATTTAAAATGTAGGAAACCTATGAAACCCTGCATGCAACAAAAGTTTGATTTTCAATTATAGAATCTGTTAAAAGGTAAGAAATTTTTATAAATGACAGAAAGAGAACATACTTTTGGTACAGAAAGTAACCCATAGCAGAAAAAAAGAGAACTATGAAGTTGTTCTTAAAGGCTCATGAACCCCCCAATCCACCCTTCTTCTTGCTTCTAAACACATAACTCTGAGATCCAGAAAATGGTACTGTGATCTTTTTTTCGAGTTTGATAATGTTAGTAACTTTTAAAGATATATAAGCAAATGGAATAACAAAGAACAAGAGGTTGGGGAAAATCTGGGAAGCATTGTAGAGTGATAGGCTAAAAATAATGAGAGTAGTAAGGGATTGACATTTTGACTTCCAAAATGCTATAAGTCCCTTTCACAGAAATAGATAGTTCTTTTTCAGCAAGGTATGACAGCATAGCCTTTATTTTAAAGAAAAGTTCATCAGGCCGGGCGTGGTGGCTCAAGCCTGTACTCCCAGCACTTTGGGAGGCTGAGGCGGGTGGATCACGAGGTGAAGAGATCAAGACCATCCTGGCCAACATGGTGAAATCCTGTCTCTACTAAAAATACAAAAATTAGCTGGGCATGGTGGCATGTGCCTGTAGTCCTAGCTACTGGAGAGGCTGAGGCAGGAGAATTGCTTGAACCCAGGAGGTGGAGGTTGCAGTGAGCCAAGATTGTACCACTGCACTCTAGCCCGGCGCCTGGTGACAGAGTGAGACTCGGTCTTAAAAAAAAAAAAAAAAAAAAAACAAAGAAAAGTTCATCAAGCTTAATGTTATTTATGGCCATATAAAAATGTGGGAAATTTCAAATTGGATCCATGAGATAAAGATCATTTACCTCTAAAACCTCTTCCCCTTAAAAAAAAAAAACAAAAGTTTTATATTGAAATTTGGTAAGAACCTAATTACCTTAGAAACATAAATGTGGATCTTGCATAATTTTAATACAACACAATGAGTAGTAATGATGCAATAATGAACTTGATTTTTGAACACACTTCAAAATCAGTATTTCATGACTTTATAATCAATTTCTATATATGCACTCCCTCTGCCACAATTTCATGCTTACACATTGTCTACATCACAGATCAATGTCAGTATTTTAGGAAGGATCCTACTTTCCATGTGATGATCAGAGATTTGCATTGATAATCAATAATTGCAGTAGGAAACATGATTTGACCCTGGTTTTTGACTCTTAAATCTATCTTCACTTTTTCTACCAGAATATTTTATCTTTGGTTGTTTCCCACCACCTCATTATATAGAGTGCAGATTTCTCAGCATGATTTGTGAAGCCTTCGATAATCCAGCCTCATCTTGAGTCATTTTCTCTTTCCCTTCTGTACCTCTGCCTTGTCATTACAGTAGTCAGCCATTGCAATTTTCCCAACACACCACACTGATTTGCACCTTCCTCTTTTTGGTTCCATCTGCTTAGAATAATTTTCTCCATATACTTCCTCTTTTGCCTGGCAAATTCAGATCACATCTCCTGTCCCTGCCTTCTTTTTTTCCCAAAGCACTCTTTACCTACCACATAGCACATGGTGATGAGCTTGTGTTAGTGACACCTCCTCTGCTAACGTATAGGTCTAGTGGTCAAAGACTTTCCCCTTCATCCTGATTTTCCCAGTCTCCATGCAAAGCCTCCCCCATAGTAGATGGTGATTGTCTATTGAGTTGAACAGTATACCTTATTCTGCACAATTTATTTATTTATCCATTCATCCGTCTATACATTCATTCATTGATTTATTCATTCAAACAACAGTTTTTATTCTCACATTGTTTACCAAGGCCCTTGCTACTTGCCAAGATCGCATATTCTTATAAGTGAATACTGATTAGCTTAAACGTTTTAAAATTGCTTTGGCTTTGACAGTTTAAAAGTGATAAACTGAATAGAGAACATTGAAAATGCATTTTCCCCACCTCTGATTATTTAAGTAGCAATGAAACTCTTAATAGACTTTACAAGCATTCTAAAATTCAAGACCTGATTTATTAAGTTGGATTTGAGAGCTAATTCTCCTACAGCTACTAACCTAAGGTGACAAATTGCCTCATATGGAAAGAGATGTCCAATATATCTAAGAAGAAGACATAAAGGAATAAACTGAATACTTCATGCCTTGACAATGTTTGCCCTTCCCAGCCACATCCCCCAAAATACTACCTCCATTCTCCATTAACTTCAAGACAATATAAACATCTACATTTTGGCATAGGCCACCAAAAACGTTTTGTTTGCTTGTTTTCATCTGCCAAACTAGAAAAAAAAATCCACAGTGTTTTGTTTGCTTCCAAGAAAAGAAATATCAGGAAAATACAAAATTCAACATTATGCCATCGTATACCACAGAGAGTACCTTTTGTTCTTTATCAAGATACTTTGAGAACTCCAGATTATTACAAAGTTTAACCCAATAGTATTTTTAAAGGATTACTAAATGCAGGAATGAATTGAATCATCACAGAATAGGGAATTAAGAGCCACTCATTACCATAAGTCCTAATCAGTCAATCTACTGCTGTCATCTAATGTTGGAGCTGTTTCTAAAGCAGGTGCTGAGTACAGATTACCTCTGCCACCCTATTTCAAAAAACTACACAAAATCAACTGCTTCCTAGAAAAGGAAGATAGCACTCTGACAAAATTGAGAAATGTTTTTTCTTCATTTAGAAGCTTCAAAAGACAGAAATCATATAATAACTATTTGAGTACTAATAGTTTTTTTTAAGTTGAACAAAAATTAGAAATTTTCACTGAATGGCAATATGACTGTGTCTGTATTTGTTCTTATGTTTCTTATACATATTTAATGAAAGTTTAAAAATAAACAAAATGTGATTATAATTATAAGACTCATTAATTTAGTTTTATGTATGCTCATTAATTTAAAAATATTTGAGAACCTAATCTCAATTAATTAAGCCCAGAACATTATAATTCTTTTACATAAATGAGAAACTTTTTTCAATAAAATGTCAGTCACTATTCCACATGTTGGCTGTGTAATGGTTAAAAAATTAACATGGTTCCTGCCCTCCAATTAATGAGCAAGATAAGGGCAGAAAATAGTAACATTATATGAAGGAAACAGAACAAGATAGTATGATAAAGAATGTGTCAGCAGAGAGACTCAGAGGGCCCTATGTTAGACAGCATGGTTAGGAAAACTGCCGTGAGGTGATACTTTAGTTGATATCTGAATGATGAGAAGGAGATCTGTGAAGAGCTGGGACAAGAATGCTTACAGATGAGCACATAGCAAGACAGTGACCCTGAGGCAGAAAACAGCTTGATATGATGAAGAATGAGAGAAAGATTTACCTGGCTAGGTGTATTGGATAGGAAAAGAGGGTTCATGTGGGGTCAGATTACATGGGGTCTTTAGGCCTTAATAAGGAGTACGGATGTGTTCAGAAAGCAATGAGGAGTCATATAGACCCATTAGCTAAGGGAACAACATGACTGATTTGTTTGATTTTTGTTTAAGTTTCACATTTGTTGCCCAGACTGGAGTGCAATGGCGCCATCTCAGCTTAGCATGGAGCCACAATCTCTGCCTCCCGGGTTCAAGCGATTCTCCTGCCTCAGCCTCCCAAGTAGCTGGGATTACAGGCATGTGCCACCACACCCAGCTAATTTTGTGTTTTTAGTAGAGACGAGGTTTCTCCATGTTGGTCAGTCTGGTCTCGAACTCCTGACCTCAGTTAATCTGCCCGCCTCGACCTCCCAAAGTGCTGAGATTACAGGTGCGAGCCACTGTGCCCAACTGATTTGTTTGATTTTTCAAACAGTCCCTGGGGTTTCCATGTATACAATGGATTCCAAAGAGACAAGAATGAAAACAGAACATCCAGGATTGTTAAGAAAATAAAAGGCTGACTTTCAACTTTTGCTAAAGCTACACCCGTTAATTGTCAATTTTATCACTGAATGTTTAAGATGAAAATGACCTTAGAAGTCCTATTTTTCTTTGGTTTACAGATGAAGAAGCTAAACCTCAGGGGTGTTACGTAACACAGCTCACTTGCTTGATCAAGCTGATTCATAGCAATATTTACTACAACTCTCAGTATAACTAGCCTTCCAGCAGACCTGAGCTTGCAGGTCAGAGAATACATCATGGTTCCCTAAGTCACTGAGGAAATGGCACAGCAGAGTAGTGAAAGCTTCCTTGATGGATGCAAACACTCTGGTTTTCATACCCTTCAGCACCTTACTGGCTATGCAACTGTGTGCAGTTTACTTAAACTAATTGGGCCTCAGTTTCCCCATCTGTGTAGAATAATAACTACTTCATAGGGTTGATGCGAGAATTACATGAGTTAAAATTCACAAAGCACTAATAGCAGTAAAAGGTAATTACTGTAAAATAGTTATTTGAAAAATAAAAGAGTAGGACACTGACGCACGAAGGTGGTGAATATTGCAGGTGTCAGGTACCAAGAATCTGTAGACATAAGTGTTTGGGGAGCCTCTGTACCCAGTGGAGCACTTGTGAGGTCATGTTCAGTAGTGGAAAAGATGAATGTTGTACATTGCTCAAGAAATTATTTGATAGTAATATTTCCAAGAGCATCTACTATTTGACTTCTTAACCAAGAGCCATTTTTCTGACATTTCTTTTTTCTTGTAGAGCTTACTCACAACAAAATCTCAAATACCATATACGTTCTATCCCAGACTTCATTTATGGGTTTGACCCTGTGATTCTGGAAAAGGCCTATGGGGGACACGTATGTGTGGTGGGGGGAGGAGGGATAAGTTTCTAATAAATGATTAAGTTGGTGCAAAGTAATTGCATTTTTTGCCATTGAAATTAATACCTTTCTGAAAAATATCCTTCCCTCCATGATTTTGGGTATTTTGATATGAGAAATTGATGATTAGAATGGTGGCAGCCAACTTATATGAATAAGTGTAGAAAAAGTCTAAGTATAGTGTAGAATATAATACAGTATATAGAATGACTAGAGTTCTGCCATCATTGAGCTGCTGAATTATCCAAGTGCAGAACTACCTACATCAAGAGTTCTCTTTAAGTGTAGTTTTAACATAAATTCTTCTTGTCTAGGTTTCTTGGACCTTGTTTTTTGTTACTTGTAATAGAATCATCCTCTCTGATCTATAATCTCCTATCATTCATTTTTCAAAAAATATTAATTAGATCTATCTTATGCCAGATCTCCTGCTTAATCTTATTATACAAGTAAAAGATATATAAACCCTAGTAGCATTTATGATGATTTTCTTATTCATTGTTTACTTCTATGAGTTCTCCCTACCATATTGTAAATAATTTAGTTATAAATTTTTTTATTTTTTTATTTTCCCCCTGACACCTACACAACACCTGCTGGAGTTCATTGGGTACCAAAAACTTGATTAATGTTTATTAAATTGTATTAAATAGCATTAGATAATTGTATCTTCCTTCCCCCAGATCTCATAGCTATGACTCCATATAACCTAAGATGATTAAACTTAGATTGAAAAACACATATTACACCAAGTATTAATTTACTTACCCTCAGTTAAAGTTCTGCCAAAAAAAAAAAAAGAAGAAATACAAAATGAGGCTTAAGCAGTCTCAGAATCAATGTAAATGAATGTATTACTCTAATTGAAAGATATTATGCTTCATTCAAATGAAATATAGCTTCATAAAAATAGAAAAAGAAAAATAAACTATTTCAAATTTATATTGTTAATAAACTTTTCTTATTAATAATACTCATTACAGGATGTTGGGGAGGATGCCCTCATTTTGTAAGTCTTTCAACGTTATTAGTGAAGTACTGTGATAGCTGTCTCTGAACCCTACTTGAAGATACTATTTTTTTTTCATTTGCCTCTATTTAGTTTTTTCTCATCTACTTCAAAGTGATCATAAGAGCACTTTCCAGAGGGAGCTGGTCTTCTTGCAACTCCAAAGTGAAGAATACAGTAATGCAAGCTATAATATCATTTGATTATCACAATTTTTCTATCTTTTTGAGGATCTGAATAAGTCAGATTCAAGTTCCTAATTCCATATTTTCTTATAGCATTATTCATCTTCTCTTATTTCCTACAGCATCCAGCTCCCCCACCTCCACCACCTCTAAACCATGTCTCATGAAATTATTCTCAGATTTCATCAGGTTCAGAACACTGAGAAAGTGTGGCTTTAGTCTAATGTCTGAATTTTCTAAATGTCCTTTGGTTTCTTACATAGTCTGAAATGTAGACACCAGGCCTCAGCTCCCTCTAATACATTTCCTTTCATCGTCCCTGAAATTCTTTCCACACTCCTCCTGATGATCTACTTCCATGTTTCACCTCCTAAAAACAGTCTTTCATTATTAAGTAGAATTTATGGGTTCCAAACTAAAGTAAATGGCTTTCTCTTACATTCCATTCACATTTTAACTGTGGTCATTTTAAATTTTTTCATCTTATTTTATACCTCAAGTATTAGCAGAATTGATTATATTTATCAATTATAGATTGGCCTCAGAACTTAAAGTTTAAAAAAAAATCAATAAAATATCTATTATCTGTCAGGTACCTGAAATGCAAATATGAATGTAAATGAACTGAACCCTGGCTCAATGAATTCTTCTAGTTGGAAAGAGAAATAAGCAAACAGACAAACCAGGTCTAGCTGTTTGTCAGATATATAGTAAAGGTTTTATAAATGTTTAAAAAGGAAATGAAGGAATGAGAAAGTTCTAATGATTATATACATTTGTTCATGGAGTCCCAGTGATTTTATCTATATTTGTTTTCTTAATGATCTCATCCAGTCTCATGGTTATAAATATTGTGTATAAACTGACAACTCTCCAATTAACATCTATAGCATCATCTCTACTCTGAATTTCCCTGGATACCTGATTTCCACACAGACATCTCTTGAATATCATATATGCACCATAAACTTAGCATTCCAAACCCAAATTCAAGAACCTATAATGCAGATATTCTCTCCGATGTCAGTAAAAGATGACTCTATCCTTCCAGTTGATCATAGGCCAAAATGTTTTCTTTCACACCCATGTCAAATCCTTCGGAAAACACTATCAGTTCTGCCTTCAAGATGTGTCCAGAATTTAATCTCTTCTTACTACTTTCACTGTTATTATCATGGCCTGAGCATTCATGATCAATGGTCTAAATCCTAGATTACTAAAATAAGATTCTAACTGTTCTAACTGGTCCACCTTGCTATATATAATATTCACAGTATATCAACCAGAGTGATCTGCTGAAGTAGAAATTAAACCATGCTCTGTCCAGCATCCTTCCATCCCCCCATCCCATGCAGAGAAAAACTCACATTCTTAACAATGGATTAGAAGGTCCTTCTTGATATCTCGCCTCCTGCCTTTCCTCTCTGACCTCATATGCTACCTACCCCTTCACTCACTCCAACTCAAGCCACACATGTTCCTTGGATGTCCTGATATAGCAGGCACTCTCTCATCTCAGGACCTTTGTACTTGCTCGTATCTAATCATGGCATTCACTTATCAATGCCACAAACTGCATTCCTCACCTACATCAGTACTTTGCTCAAATGTTACCTTTCAGTGCTGGCTTCCCTAACCATTGCATTTAATATAATCTTTCCTTGCTTTATGTTATGCTATTTTCTTATTATTATCTAGCATAGCTATTTGAATTTTTCAATTATTTCTTTTCAGGCTTTTTTTTTCCCCCCAGCTAGAATGTAAGCTCAAAAGCAATAATTTTTCTCTGTTGGTTTGTTTGCTTTTTCTTCCAGTGCTAAATTTTTAATATCTGGAATGTTTATAGGCATATAGTAAGCTTTCAATAAATATTTGTTGAATGGATAAATGAATGTGAATATCTCTTCTAAAAAGTCAAAAGTAGTTTTATAAAGGTAGTTACCTCTGAACTTAGTTTCATGAAAGAGGCCAAGAGGCTTGAGAAAGCCAAGAGACCTGGGAGAACTCAAGGAACTGGAGGTGATACTCTGGGAAGCATGTGGCCCATTAGCTCAATATGCCAACTCAACATTCAGACTCATGTCAAATCTTAATTTTACCAGTTACTACTATGGTAACTGGTATCAGGCAGGTTATTTTATCTTTCTAAAACATTTTTCCTTAGTTATAAAATGGGAATAATAATACTACCCATCTCATAGGGCTTTATCAGCAAATGCTCATAAGTTAATACATAGAATGGTTATAATAAAGCCTAATATGTAATCTGCAGTCAACAAGTAGTATCTATCATTTCCTTTATAATAATCATCATTACTAAATTAAATAATAATAATAATTTAACAGCATTGTTTGAAAAGTTCATAAGTCAGTGGCTGATAAAGCTTCCTCTACTGCAACTGCTGAAATTGGCTGGAATGGAAAATTCTTAGAGATGAATAATATGATATGAGAGAACAAAGGTTGATCAAAAAAGAGCCACAGAAAGGACTTGCAGGCTTAGCTAATGATTTTAGACTTCATCCAGTAAAGTAGCGGTTTCTAAACTTTAGCATGCATCAGAATTGCCTACTAATTACTGGGCCTCTCTCCTAAAGTTTCTGATTCAGTAGGTCTGTAATGAATCTTAACAAGTTCCAGATATATTCATTATCTATGGTTGCCTAGCTAATCATCCCAAAATTTACTGACTTAAAATAATGGACAATTATTATGTCACAGTTGTTGTGGGTCAAGAATCCAGCTGCAGATTGCGGTCAAGGTGTCAGCTAGGGCTATGGTCTCATTTGAAGGCTTGACTGGAGGAGGATTTACTTTCAAATCACTCATGAGGTTATTGACGTGGTTCCGTTACTCTCCAGCTGTTGAGCTGAAAGCCTCAGTTATTTACAGTTGTTAGCTGGAGACTCCCTCAGGTCTTCATCAGGTAGCTTCTCCATAGGGCAACTCACAACATGGCAGCTAGCATCTGTCAGAGTGAACAAGCAAGAGAGTCAAAGATAGCACCCAAAGTAAAAGCCACAGAAATTTTGTAGTTTAATCTTGGAAGTCATGTCCTATTATATCTGTCACATTCTATTTAGCAGAAGTAAATCACTAAATCCAGACCACACTCAAGGGGAAGGGTTAGATAAGGGTGTGAATACCAGGAATCAGGAACCATTGATGGCCAAGGTGATGGTTATGGTGCTGGTTTGGGAACTACAATCTGAGGACCATATGCTATAAAAATTTTAAGCAACTATGTAACATGGATGGATCTAACATGGACTGGTACTGAAAATCTAGGTAAGACTAGTTAAGAAGTTCTTGCATAATTACTTTTATGTTTAGATAATTAAATTATTTTATGTTTATAAAATTAATACTCTTTTTAATCAATATTTTAAACAAGTATATCTTCCATTTTGTATATAAACCTCATCTAGAAATGAATGATTGGAAAGTAACTTTTAAGTTATATGAAAATAAACTCTGTGAAGCTAAATTCTGTTAAGGGTTTCAGCATGATCTTGTCCCTTTATTTACAATTAAGTATGTATTTAGACAGAGAGAATTACATCCTGGAGTAGCAAGAAATATGTTTTAGACTTTAACACTAACTACATTTCATTCTGTAGGCAACTGGTGGTTCTAAATACATGAGTTCAAATATTCAAACACCTCTCTTTCTTTCTCTCTATCAAAAAACTTAGACCACCTAGCAAGTTAATAATATGGTCAAGGACACAATAACTTAAAGTTGCCAGGAGAATCATAAAAAATGAAGCAACATTTTATAAAATTAGTGAAAGTTATTTTAATTTAAAAATAGAAGTAAATGGTTTTAAAAGTGAGAGAAACTGTGTAAAACAGATAGACTAGAACATTATTTTAATGAATTTTTTTTTGCATGGGAGTACATAGTGCTTTAATTATATTTCTCAAAAGCTTGTCCGTCCAGTTGAAACTCTGCAAAAAGAAGCTGTCATCTCAGCAGAAAGGCAGCCTGCTTGACCCATCACCATTCCCACACAGACCGTGGGAGCTGGTGACATCTAGTTTCAGCAGCTGGTTTCATGTTCTTTGCCACAGTATCAGGAGGTAGCTTAGCCTTTCCAGCTGCAGGGATTCCGTTCCCTTGGCCTGCTATTTGTCCGAGTCAGTTCACTTGCCTCAGCTTGCTCTTACCTCCTGGTTATTGATTTTGGCTGGCATTTGGTTCAACATGTTACCAATTCTCTTAATCATCTCAAAGAAAGAGAAGGGAGCTGAAATGTCCTAACCATTACCTATCACATCAGCCCAAGACAGCTTCAGGTCATCCATTCCCCAGACAGAAGCTCAAGTTATTATGTGTGTTTTTCTTATTACTTCTTTAGCCACAGCAGCACCAATGGAAATGTTAGTTCACACATCTAAAAGTATATCAAATATCTGATTCTTTAATTGAGCAACTTTTTTCTTCCTCTATTGCAACCAGGTACGCGTCTTCCCATATTATCATGGGAAAAATGATTTGGTCTACAAATTACATATAGACATAATTTTGAAAGGGTTAAATGCTACTCAGAAAACCCTCAAGTAAAGCCATACAAATTATATTTAAAAAAGTTAAGACAGAGAAAAGCTATATTTTCAGTTTGGTCTTGCAAATGCTAATCAATTCAGCTAGGAGATCACAGATATAATAAATTGCTTGGAAATGACCCAAAACCCAGGTGAAATAGGATGGGCAGGTAGGTGCCAGTCATCAAGATTTTCTAGGGATAGATTAAGGAGCTGGTTGAATTATAAATACTGTACAACCCTTTCAAGGTAGAAACCCTAGTTTTTGTAGTAACTACATTAAAAGTAATTAAGCAATTATCTTACAGAATTATCTCAAATTCATTCTATGAGAAAAATCCACTGATTATCTGAATAATTGATTGCCTTTTTAAAATTTGCATGTTGCATTCAGAGTAGATCCTTCAGGGATTACATTATTTGAACTACTTATAGTTTCAACCATGACTTTATTCTAAATTTTATATTAGTATTTCTAAGTGCCTAATGAGACATCTTTCAGGTATGAGACTGCTCCTTCTTAAAAATACCCTGTCCCTCTTAATTAGCATTTTCAAAATCTTCCATCTAGCAAGATCTTTGAAGGTGAGGTATTGTCTAATTCAGCTTTGTATCTCCAGTATTTTCTCCCCAAGGTGAGTCACCCTTCTCTTCCTCTGTTCACATAACTACTCTATTGATTATAACTGCTTCTCTACATGTGTATTTGTCATCACAAACCAAGCTAAGGACTATCTGTGGGTAGGACCTGGGTCTCATTTATCTTTTATCCCCATACACCTAGCACAGTGCTGGCACATGGCAGGCACTGAATATATTTGCTGAATGAAGGGAGAGGGGGAAACCAAAAGAAAAACGGGACATATAAAACAATATTGCTACTTTTTTTGTCAAGTAAAAAAAAAAGCTTTCAAGGGGAATAATTTGGTGACTAAAAACATGTAGAATCAGTGGCAAGCAGATATAATCACATACCCAGGCACTGAAGTGATTTCATAAAGAATTTGAATAAATTAATTTATTACTTTGTAACTTGAAAACTTCAGGTTAGCATAAGATTAATCTCTGAGCAGTATCTTCTTATTAAAGTATAAGAAGGCAAGCATTAACACCACCCTAGAAGCTCATATAGTTATGTTTACTGTCAGGAGACAGAAGCACTCAGAAGAGCTCACCAGACAAGGGACAATTAAGATATTTATTCTATTAGATAGGCATTAATTGAGAACTTCTTATGGGTCAATTAGAAGACAGTGAGATGAATGAGACAGGGTCCCTGAACTCTGGAAACCTCAATTTAAGGGGGAGGCATAGCACTTACACAATTATAATTAGATAATTTTCCATTGTCTGTTTTCTATATTAGTTTCAAAGCTCTTTAAGGGCTGGAGTTTTCTATTCTTGGCAGCTAGCACAGTGCCTGGCACATATTAAACATTTCACAGATCCTAATGGAAAAAACAAATCATTCTATACCAAATGGAGAATGGACATTCTCTTCTTTCCATGCCCCATCCCTCCACCCTCAGACCTTTATTCTACCTGGATGCTTCACAAAGTCTCCTTACTCCTCACTCCAAATCTCTTCCAGCCAACCTTCTTTCACACTGCCAATAGAAGGACCTTTCTAAAACTAAATCTGATCTCATTTGAAATCCTTAATGAAACTCTCATCCTCAACAACAAACAGTGGGTTTTCATTTTGACGACACAGATCCTTTTGAAAATCTATTAAAAGCCTTTGAACATTCTCCCCCACTTAAAATGCATCTACACGCAAGACTTTGTGCCCAATTTCTAGGTATTTATGGTCAGATCAATAGAGATGCAAGAACCCTAAATTAAGAATCTCAGGATAAAATCCAGAATACATAGGACACAAGATAGCTATCATTTCTGTCATCTTGGGAACTATATTCTCCCACAGAAGCCATCCCCTCAACCTCACTTTACACCTCAGCAAATCAATTGTTTGGTTTACATTCACAAACATGCCATGCTCTTTTGGATGCCATGTATCATCCTGTAGTTGATTTTTTCATTTTGTAACCTCAGGCCTTTGTCTAACTGGTTAATCTTAATCAACCTTCAAAAACAAGCTCACATTCTGCCTCCTCCAGGAAGCCTCTCCAATTAACATACCCTAATTAAAACTTTCCCTTATTTCTTTGGGTTATTTCTGGTTCTTTTGCATACCTTCAGGGTTGCTTATGTTGCTATTTTTATAGTTTATTCACATCTCTCCTCTAAACTCTAGTAATATTACGAATAAGAATGGTAGTATTTAATGAGAGTTTACAAATGTATGAGACACTGTTCTAACCATTTTATATGTATAAGGTAATTTTAATTTCACAAATACTCTATGAGGGTATTTATCTTCATTTTAGAGATGAGGAAACTGAGGCACAAGAGACTAATTTTAATTCTCTGAGTCAAGAACTTTATCTGAAAACATACTTATTAAAATGAATGGAATTCAAATGCAGTATTATAATAGAAATATTAACAAATTGTTGAAACAATGCTTATAATAGATACCACTTACTGTACGCTGACCACTCTTACTGTTGCACTCAGAATTTTGCAGTATATTATCACTAATATTCACCACATTTCAGCAAGGCGAGTATTACTTCCCACCGTTAACAATGGGAGAAGCAGGCCTTCTATTTAATTCCTTGATACCATGGAAGCTTTCCATGCAATCTGAATAGAGATGAGGGGAGACTACTTAGAAGATCTGATCTGTGAGTATGATAAAAACTAGAGTTTCAGCAGGTTTGTAGCTCGAGGAAAGCATGCATGGTGGTAGAGGTGTGTCATCTAGGGAAGACTGCATGGCCTTTTAGAAGGATCCTTACATGAATAGAACCTTGGTTGCTCACATTGTCTCACTCTGAGCTTTGTACATTTGCAAGTTTGAATACTAGTGCTTTTAGGAATGGTCAGTCTCTAGAAGATTGATTCAATTAAAATAAATTAACAAGAAACCAATGTATATAAAGTAAAATGATACTTTATAAAGTCATAATCTATTCACTGATAGGTACATTCACTCCTTGTTGTCAAAGCTTTATAAAAAGTTACATCATAATTAAAAGATTGCCAGGAGCACACAGAATTGGAGCTTCAGAGGTTAATGAGACTTAATTTTCCAACAAATATTGAGTGCATCTACTTGCCACTCGCTGTTGTAGACACTGAGGAAATCAACAGTGAAAGAGAAAAAACAAAGATTAGATTCTCACAAATATTAAATACCAGGGGTTGTATCACTAGGTCTGGTAGCTGTATCTTTCCATCTTCATTATAGAAACAACTTAATTAGATGCCAATAGTGATTACAGGGCACTCTCTTTTGAGGAGTACAATGGACTCCCAGTCAATGTTTGCTCCCTGGCTTTCTCTTTTCTATCAATGATCCGTCACTGATTTTTTTAATCTGCTAAAAATTTAAGAAAAAATTTTGGTGATGTTCAAGTTAAAAATTAGATTATGCAAATCTTAATCTGATGACATTTTGTACCTTTAACACAATTTTGTCTATCTTTGTTCTGCTGTATGTTTATTTAGTTTGACTCTCAAAGAGCAGGAGGCCTTACTTGTCTTTTCCCAAGTTCTTGGGCATTTATTCCTCATCCCACACATCACCTATAGAGAGCAGCTAGGGTAAAAGTATGTATGCTTCCTATCTGTTTGCAAATTGCATAAATAATTGTGTTTGTAGCCTATAGTATAGAGAGAAATGGTAAAAAAATTGAAGCTTGGAGCCTAACCAGGGGGATTTTGAGAACCATTATAAAGAATATAAACTTTATTCTGTATTATCTATAGTAGAAATTCCTTGAAGGTTTTAGAACAAGAAGTGACATAATTAGATATGTATATTATAAGGAACAAATTTCAGGGCAGAAGCTCAGATATACATGAAATAAACCATCTCTTCCTGAAACCGATTCTGATTTCTATTTCATGCTTCCATTCCTCTGATTTGTACAGTGTATGTAGTCTCAATTGATTTAGAATTTTTTAGTGCTTTGTCCTGGATTTTCTCACCAAACATCTAAATTTAGCGATTTGGGTTTTTCCATTTTTGGTGTTTTTGTTTTTTGTTTTTTGTTTTCTCATGCCAATTCTAAATAATGTCTTTCAGGGTAGGATGATAATACACTCTCCCCAGATATATTTGTGAGTATAAGAGCAGAAAGACCATGTGCTACATTCCTGAAAAGAGTACAGAAAAATAACCAGACCCCAGAGTTCTCCTGCCCTCCAGCAGGGTACAGAAGCTGTACCGCAGAAATAGCTAGTTAGCCTGTATTAGAGCTGAATAGAAGGCCTAAGTCAATCTCACAGAGTTTTTAGTTGACAATGTAAGGTGCAGAGGGACTTGCACTGGGGTGGCTCATGTTTTAGGTAGCTTCAGTGAGTTTCTCACAGCAATAGAATTTTTTTCTGTGTGCCAAGGAACAAAGAAATCTCTAAAAGGAAGTTTTATTTAGACTGACATTGCATTGCAGAATGAGAAACAATGTGTGATCTCCTCATACTGGGAAATTATTTAAGTCTCTGGAATTTGGATGCAGAACTGAGGCTCTTATGAGAAATTAAGTTTTAGAAAATAAATTTACACATTGTTCTTACCTAACTATGTAACCTGAAATTCTGAGCTGGTACATAGTTTAGAATCTAATAAATTACAAGAGCCAATGCCTACCAAGGAAAGTTACTTAATGAATAGAAAGGTACAGTATATCACCAAGTAGGTGAGAACAGAGAAAATGCTAAGTTCAATTTCATCAACTAAAAAGCAGTTTGGAGATAACCTGACTGTAGTTACCTGAATAATTAAATGTAGAATTAAAAACAGATTCTGGCCAGGTGCAGTGGCTCATGCCTGTAATCCTAGTATGTTGGGAGGCTGAGGCGGACGGATCATAACTTCAAGAGATCGAGACCATCTGGACAACCTGGTGAAACCCCATCTGTACTAAAAACACAAAAATTAGCTGAGCCTGATAGTGTGCGCCTATAGTTCCAGCTACTTGGAAGGCTGAGGCAGGAGAATCACTTGAACCCGGGAGACAGAGGTGACAGTGAGCCAGTGAGTCAAGATTGCGCCACTGCACTCCAGCCTGGGTGACGGAGAGAGACTCCGTCTCAAAAAAAAAAAAAAAAAATCTATCAAAAAACAACATATAAAGTTAATTAACTAGTTAATGTAAGGACACACAAATTACCCGAATATTTACGAAGTGCCCAAGTATGACATTGATGGAGAACTAAAGGTCACTTTAAAGGAAAAATATTCTTCAATAAACTAATGTTTTTGAAAACTAGTCTCCATTAAAACACCCCACATAATTTGCAGTAGCATTTATCCCTACCAGTTCAACCAGAGCTTTTTATTAGCCAGTCTTTCAATGATAATGGCTTATAGTGAATATGACCCATAATTTAAAATTAATTTAAATTAACTTAAAATTTAATGTTAATAAAAATCAATTGCTAACTAAAATTTCAGTTTTTGCAAGATCTACTTTCATAGTTTCTGTAAGACATGTTGTAGAATTACTTATACCAAATTGTTGACAGAATATCATTTTTGTCCTTTTTTAATTTTTGATTGGAAATTAGCTTGTAACTCAGTCTACAGTTCTAAGAATTTATAAACAAAATTTTTAAATAAAATATTTCATAATTATTTTACTAATATCTCAATTGAACTTATTTTTCTATTTTTGTTTTATATTGTTTACCATAAAAATTTGATGTGTTTTAAAGAGATTCACCTTCACTTTCAGTTACTTTTTCCAATAATGTAAGGAATATCTGCTGTTCCAAATAAAGGAGGTGAAAGTTCCAAATAAATGCAGGAAAAAATGATAGTTCCTTTATAGCCGTGTTGCCTGGGAAACAGATATACTTTTAAAAGAGAGTAAATGATTGAAGAGAGAGAAACTATATCACATTGACAGATGGATTAGAAAACAAATGACCACTTAGTATAAATTCTGATTATGAAATTTTACAAGTGACTACTGAAAATGTAGTTTACTTGGAAATACGTAGCCCACATCTAGCAAGTATATAAGTCTTCATGGTATACATGCTGTGCTCAGTGTTACTTCATACTGGAGTTTACTTACCTTTTTTTTTTTTTTTTCCAGTTTCTCTTACTTATTTTAAATTTGTCTTACAGTACTGTAAGCTATTTCAAAACACTTTAGTTACAATGAGTGATGTAAATTAAATACAATAAATATTGAGAATCTTACGAACGGTACAGATTGAATCTGTTGAAGACACTAGTTTTGACCTTAAATGTGAACAGGTTCTCCTGAGGAAAAACTAAAGAATAATATTTGATAACTATTGGTTCCCAATTAAAATGCTCAGGAATGTTAAACCATAGCTAATGTTTTAATGCCCATGGACTTTTTTTCTGGCAACTGTGGTCTGATAGAGGATAGTTTATAGCTTGACTGTGAATTAGACTATCATGCATAACTTCTGTTTAGTCTTAACAGCCTTGAGGTCCTTGGCTAGCTAAACGCAGAAAAATACAGTCAGCTAGAAGGCTCTCTGGAGCACTCCTGGAAACTAATAATTCTTCCAGGAAGTCAGATTGAGAAAACCATTCAGGTTTTAGGAAGCACTAGTCATTCTAAGTATAACTAATGAAAGGAAATTGGCCCTAAGGAAGTTTTGGATAGATTGTCTTTACTCCTGCTCTCAAGGGACCCCTGAATGCTAAAATGTCATGAACATTTTACTAGCATTTTAGACTGAATTGATTTGGGATAGTCAGAAGTAATTTTCCAAATAAGGCCAAGTCTGAGACTTTTTCCTTGAACCATTTCATTTCAAGCATATATCGAAAATAAACCATTTGCTAAAAGGCCTAGACCTAGACTGTTTGAATAATGTGGATTCTCAACAACATACTCTTGGCTTTCATAGGAAGTATTCTTTTTCTTTATGACACACAACTATTATTTCAACACTTTCAAAAGCCTTCTTGGCCCTTGCTGTTTCTCCAGCATTCACTCTATTATTTTCAGCCTTTCTTCTAGAATAGGCCTATCTGTCCCTTTTGTTTTTCACAGCAGCACTATCTATTCTCTCATCCACAGATACTTTGTTAAACTCCTATCGCAGCCAAGAAATTAAGGTAGAATACAAATATACAGAACCACCACACTTCCCCAGAAAAGAAAGCATGAGGTCTATAGAAGTGCTAAAACATATAAACAATTCACTCTGATATATAGAAAAGGTGCTCTCTACCAAAAAACTGCACAGGTAAAGTTATATAGTGTTGGAAAAGAGAAAGATATGACTTCTGGTTGTAAAGGAATCATAGTAAGTCTTTGTTGATGAGATGGCATTGGAGCAAGAGCTTGAAAGATAAGTGGGGATGGGGAATTCAGGTATGGAATTAGAGCTTGTTAGTGGTACATAGTTCAATTTTGCTTGAAGGTAGATGAACTCAAGGTAGAGAGTTCGTGTAAGGTGACATAGAAAGTGTTATCAATTAGTGCTCTCTAACTGAAATATAATGTAAGCCACATACATAAATTTGTAATCTTTTAGTAGCCATATTAAAAGAAAAAAGTTCTTTTAAAATTTAGTAATTGTAACTCTAATAATACATTCATTCTAAAAATATATTTAACCCAGTGTATCTAAAATATTAACATTTTAACATGTAATAAGTATAAAATTTATTAAGTAGGTACTTACATTCTCTTTTTAATAATGTCTTTGAATTCCACTGTGTATTATATACTTATAGCACATCTCAATTTAGACTAGCTACCTTTCAAATGCTCAATAGCCACATGTGGCTAATGACTCCAATGTTGGCCAGCATAGTTGTTGAACTTATACTGATTTTAGTTGATAACAAGAAAAGAAGAAAATGAAGAAAATTGGGAAATGGCTTTTTACTCAACATGTATATGTGATATGATCTGAACTGAAAAACATGTACCACCCAAAAATGGCCTGGCCAACTTCCCTTGTTCTTGGTAGTTATTGTGATTGCCAATTAGGCTTCCATAGCTCCTACCCATGGCTCATTTGCTATGGGGTAAGCTAACTCAAACTTCTGGTTCTATAAAGGTGCATGTGATTTAGCTCAGTCTCTTACCTAGGGCGTAGTTTTTTATTTTATTACGATCCATACAACTGGACAAGACGTTTTCTGGGATGTATAAGAAAGAAATCTCCTCTCCCTATTGAGAAAACAACCTGAGATGACTCAGCCTCATTCCTTGTCTTTCCCTGGTTATGAACAAAGGAGTTTTAGGCAGTCATCTTGCAACTACGTAGCATAAAGAAAGAATACAGTGTCAAAAAATAGCCCTTTATTACTCCAGTAAACTACAGAATCGAACTAGCCCTATATCCTGTGGAAGATGTTGCTACCCAATATCAATTTTTTTTTTCTTCCGTAATGCAACCTGATTCTACATTGCTACACAAAATAAGTACCTCATTTCCCAGCCTCCTTTGCGGTAAGGTATGGCCATGTGACTACTTCTAGCCAGTGATGTACAAAGGAATTATTACATATGCCTTCCTAGAAGTATGGTACACCTCAGGGCTAGTGCAATAGCAGCTTTTTTTGACCGTAGTGTGACCTTGAAGTTGGAGGTTGTGTGTTGAGAATAGTAGAGCAGAGGGATTGGAGCTTGTGTTCTTAGTAAGATCATGGTGACTGTCATATGAGCTTTGACCACCTGTCTCCCACATTTCTTTTCTACAAGAGGAATAAATGTCTGTTTGTCTACAACCACTGTAAACACTGTATACTCCAGTCTTTTGTATTATAGAAAAACCAAACCTAATTTTGCCTACCTCTGGTCATGTAAGAGTGACCAATACAGATGAGATCCCTGCTATCAGAAGACTTTTCTCCTAGTGGAGGGAAAGAAAGATAATAAAGAAATAAAAAAACTAAAGAGAGACTTCTTGTTAGAGACGGAAGCAATAAAAGGGACCACTTTGTGCAGTCAGGGAAGGCCTTCTTGAGAGGCAGACTTTAGAGACATGGCCTGAGGACAACAAGGAGCCTACCACAGGAAGATTTGATCCAAGCACTCTGGGCTGAGACAGCCGACAGAACAAAATGGCTGAAATGGAAAGAAAAATTGCTGATATGTCTGGAATCCACTGAGTGACAAAGGGTGATAAATAAGGAAACAGGAGTTATTTGCAGGGCTTGGATCAGTCAGGGACCTTCAGGCCAGGAGAGTTATTTGAATTCCTCTCTAGATAACTTTGAAGCCACTGATTTTTTTTTTTAAACAGAAGAATAAGTGGTCTGATTTGTATATTGATTTTATTTACTTCTGAATTTATATATTTTTTGGATCACTTAGTAGATAAGACAGGTATAGAAAAATTATTTTCAGTAGTCTCAGTGAGAATGGTAACTTGGAGTAAGATAGGAGCAATGAAGATAAGTCATGGACATGTGCATTTTTAGACAATTAAACCATTGGATAAACGGAAAGGATATTGTAATAGTCAATTAACCTTGTAGCACTGATTTTTTTTTTATCTGATTGCAAGTCATTACTGCTCTTTGTCTTTATCCAGCAGAGAGTAGGACCTAGAGGGAATGGAATAATGATGGATAAATAGTGACAAGTGAACAAAAAAGGGTCAGAGAATATGATTGTGTGAGAAAACTCAAGGCACCTAAGAAAGAGTCTGAGCATGCTGAGGAAATGAAGCAATAATGGCAGCACCCCAAAGGGTTTTATGTCTGGGTAGGAGAAAAACAAAGCAGAGAACATGCAAGAATGGTAATTTGTTCACTTCAAAATCTTATCTAAGCTCTTCATGTAGAAAATACTTTAGTTAGTAGGATGAAGGTTTGAAGGAAAGGATCTTCTATCACTTGCTGGAAACTAGTAAAACCCTCATTATTTTAAAGGAAATTACTCACGTACTTTTATTTGTTTTTCTTTAAGATAATTTTTTTAAAATAATTTCAACTTTCATTTTAGATTCAGGGGAACTCATGCAGACTTATTACCTGGATGTACTATATGCTGCTGAGGTTTGGGTTAATGATTGATCCTGTCTCCCAGATACTAAGCATAATACCAAAGAGTTGGTTTTTCAACACTTGCATCCCTCTCTTCATCCTCTCTCTAGTAGTCCCCATTGTCTATTATTGCCATTTATGTCCCTGAGTACCCAGTGTTTAGCTCCCACTCATGAGTGAAAACATGCAGCATTTGGTTCCCTGTTCCTGTATGAATTTGCTTGAGATAATGGCCTTCAGCGGCATTTATGTTGTTGCAAAGAACATGATTTCATTTCTTTTTGTGGTAGCATAGTATTCCATGGTGTATACATATGACATTTTTTGTACAATCCACTGTTGAAGGGAACTGGGTTGATTCCATGCCTGCTTTTGTGAATAGTGCTGCAATGAACATATGAGTTGATATGTCTTTTTGGTAAAACAATTTATTTTCCTTTGGGTATATAACCCATAATGGAATTGCTGAATCAAATGGTAGTTCTGTTTTAAGTTCTCTGAGAAATCTGCAAACTGCTTTCCACAGTAGCTGAACTAATTTACATTCCCACCACAGTGTACAAGCATTCCCTTTTCTCCACAGCCTCACCAGCTATTGTTTTTTATCTTTTCAATAATAGCTATTCTGACTGTTATGAAATGATATCTCATTGTTATTTTCTCAAGTGATGTGGAGAATTTTTCACTTTGTTGACCACTTGTGTGTCTTCTTTTGAAAAGTGCCTGTTCATGTCTTTTGCCCATTTCTTAAAGGAGTTGTTTTTTGCTTGTTGAATTAAGATCCTTATAGATTCTCAATATTAGACCTTTGTCACATACATAGTTTGTAAGTATATTTTTTTTCTATTTTATAGGTTGTCTGTTTACACTGTTGATAGTTTCTATTGCTATGCAGAAGCTCTTTAATTTAATTAGAACTCACTTGTCAATTTTTGTTTTGTTGTTGTTGCCATTGCTTTTGAGGACTTTGTCGTAAATTCTTTCCCAAGGCCAATGGCCAGAATTAACTCAAGATGGGTTAAACATTTAAAAATAAGACCTCAAACTATAAGAATCCTAGAAGAATGTGGGTCTTAGATTGAAGTGTTTAACCTATCTTGAGTCAGTTTTTGTATATGGTGAAAGGTAGTGATACAGTTTCATTCTTCTGCATATGGCTAGCCAGCCATCCCAGCACTATTTATTAAACAGGGAGTCCTTTTCTCATTGCTTATTTTTGTCACCTTTGTTGAAAATGAGATGACTGCAGGTGTGCAGGCTTTATTTCTGGGTTCTCTATTTTGTTCCATAGGTGTATGTGTCTGTTTTTGTGCAAGTGCCACGCTGTTTTGGTTACTATAGCCCTGTAGTTTAGTGTGAAGTCAGGTAATGTGATGCCTCTGGCTTTGTTCTTTTTCCTTAGGATTGTTTTGGGTATTCAGGCTCATCTTTGGTTCCATATGACTTTTTGAACATTTTTTCTAGTTCTTTGAAAGACTATATTGGTAGCTTGATAGGAATAGCATTGAATTTGTAGATTGCTTTAAGCAGTATGGTCATTTTAACCATACTGGCTCTGCCAATTCATGAGCAAGAAATTTTTTTCCATTTGTTTCTGTCAGCTATGGTTTCTTTCAGTGGTGTTTTTGTAGTTCTCTTTGTAGAGAACTTTCACCTTTTTGGTTACATGTATTGGTTCCTAGGTATTTTATTTTGCAGCTATTCTAAATGGGATTGTATTCTTGATTTGGTTCTTAATGTGGCAATACAAGTTATTGGTGTATAGAACTGCCACTGATTTTGGAACATGGATTTTATATCCAGAATCTTTACTGAAGTTGTTTATCAGTCCCCAGAGACTTTTGGTAGAGTCTTCAGGGTTTCCTAACTCTAAAATTATGTCATCAACAAAGAGAGAATTGATTTCTTTTTTTTTTTTTCTACTTGGATGCATTTATTTTTTTCTTCTCCCTGATTTATTTAGCAAAGACTTCCAGCACTATGTTGTATAAAAGTGGTAAGAGTGGGCATCCTTATGTTGTCCCATTTCTCAGGAAGGTCACTTCCAGTTTTTGCACAGTGAGTATGATATAGTTGCAACTTTATCAAGTTTGGCTGTTATTATTTTGAGGTATTTTCCTTTGATGGCTAGTTTCTTCAGAGCTTTGATCATGAAGGAATGTTAGGTTTTATCAAGAGCTTTTTTCATGCCTATTGAGATGATCAAATGGTTCTTGTTTTCAATTATGTTTATATGATGAATCTCATGTATTGATTTACATATGTTGAGCCAACCTTGCATCCCAGGAATGAAGCCTACTTGATCATGACAAATTAACTTTTTGATGCACTTCTGATTTCAGTTTGCTAGTACTTTGAGGATTTTTGAATCCATGTTCATCGGGGATAGTAGCCTGCTGTGTGGTATTTTTGCCAGTTTGATGTCAGGGTGATGCTGGCTTTGTAGAATGATTTAGGGAGGAGTACCTCCTCCTCAATTTTTTGGAATAGTTTTAGTAGAATTATTACCAGCTCTTCTTTGAAAATTGGTAGAATTCAGTGGTGAATCCATCTGGTCTGCAGCTTTTTCATCAAGTTAATAAGTTTATTATTACTGATTGAGTTTCAGAACTCAATATTGATCTGCTCAGGGTTTCAGTGTCTTCCCAATTCAATCTAAGGACATGATATGCTTCCAGGAATTTATCTATTTCCTTTAGATTTTCTAGTTTGTCTGTATATAGGTATTTATAATAGTCTTTCAGGATCTTCTGTATTTCTATGGGATCAGTTTTACTGTCACTTTTTTTTTTTTTGGAGACGGAGTTTGGCTCTTGTTATCCAGGCTGGAGTGCAATGGCACGATCTCGGCTCGCCACAACCTCCGCCTCCTGGGTTCAAGCAATTCTCCTGCCTCAGCCTCCCGAGTAGCTGGGACTACAGGCACGTGCCACCATGCCCAGCTAATTTTTGTATTTTTTAGTAGAGGCGGGGTTTCACCATGTTGACCAGGATGGTCTCGATCTCTTGACCTCGTGATCCACCCGCCTCAGCCTCCCAAAGTGCTGGGATTACAGGCGTGAGCCACCGCGCCTGGCTTACTGTCACTTTTGTCATTTCTGATTGGGCTTATTTGGATGTTCTTTCTAACTTAGCTAGCAATCAATAGATCTTGTTTTTCCTTTCAAAGAGCCATCTTTTGGTTTTGTTGATCCTTGTATAGATTTTGGGGTCTCAAACTTGTTCAGTCCTGCTCTGATTTTAGTTATTTCTTTTCTTCTTCTAGGTTTGGGGTTAGTTTTTCCTTGCTTTCCTAGTTCTGGCTGTAATGTTAGATTACTCATTTGAAATCTTTTTAATTTTGTGAGATAGGTGTTTGGTGCTGTAAACTTAGCTCTTAATACTGCTTTTGCTGCATCCCAGATATTTTGGTATGTTGTGTCTGTTTTTATTTCAAATATTTTTCCTTTATTTCTGCCTTAAATTTGTTGTTTACCCAAAAGTCATTTGACCAAATTGTTTAATTTCCATGTAATAGTGTGCTTTTGAAACAACCTGTTGATATTGGCTTTCATTTGTATTCTACCATGGTCTGAGAGTATGGCTGGAATAATTTCAATTGATTGATTAATTGATTGATTGAGACTTGCCTTATGGCCAAGCATGCAGTCAATCATGGAGTATGGTCTATGTGCAGATGAGAAAAATGTATATTCTGTGGTCGATGGGTGGAGTAATCTGTGCATATCTATTAGGTTCAACTGGTCAATTGTCAAAGGTTAGTCCAGAATTTCTTTGTTAGTTTTCTGCCTTCATGATCTGTCTAATGCTGTAAGCAGAGTGGTGTAGTCCTCTACTATTATTATATGGCTGTCTTTTCACAGGTCTAGAGGAACTTGTTTTATGAATCTGGGTGCTCAAGTGTGGGACACATATATACTTGGAATAGTTAAGTATTTTGTTGAACTGAACCCTTTATCACTATGTAATGCCCTTATTAGTCCTCTGTTACTTTGTCTGGTTGAAAATCTTTTTTTTTTAACTTTAAAATACTTTATTTTATATATATATATATGTTTTATTGCACTTTAGGTCCTGGGGTACATGTGAAGACCATGCAGGATTCTTGCTTAGGTACATACATGGTAATGTGGTTTGCTGCCTCCATACCCATCACCTGTATCTGGCATTTCTCCCCATGTTATCCCTCCCCAACTCCCTACCCCCTGCTGTCCATCCCCTGGTCACCCCCAACAGACCTCAGTGTGTGATGCTTCCTTCCCTGGCTCCATGTGCTCTCATTGTTCAACACCCGCCTGTGAGTGAGAACATGAGGTGTTTCATTTTCTGTTTTTGTGTCAGTTTGCTGAGAATGATGGTTTCCAGGTTCATTGATGTCCCTACAAAGGATACAAACTCATTGTTTTTTATGGCATAGTATTCCATGGTGTATATGTGCCACATTTTCCTTGTCCAGTCTATCGTTGATGGGCATTTGGGTTGGTTCCAGGTCTTAGCTATTGTAAACAGTGCCACAATGAACAAACATGTGCATGTGTCTTTATAATAGAATGATTTATGATCCTTTGGATATATACCCAGTAATGGGATTGCTGGGTCAAATGGAATTTCTATTTCTAGGTCCTTGAGGAATCGCCACACTGTCTTCCACAATGGTTGAACTAATTTACACTCCCACCAACAGTGTAAAAGTGTTCCTATTTCTCCACATCCTCTCCAGCATCTGTTGTCTCCAGATT
>PVKV010010820.1:0-25936 GCA_004027835.1 Alouatta palliata
ACATGTAATTCCTAAGACTGTAAACTGAGACCCTTTTCATATGTTAAGCTATAAACCTAAGATTCTTCCACGTGTAACATCTAAAGTATAAGCCTATATAAAGAAGGAACCTTCCTTTGTTAGGGGAGCTTGGCTGTTAAGGCAACTATGCCACCTTGCTCCCGGCCGAATTAAACTCCTTCCTCCCATATTCGGTGTCCGAGAGATTTGTTTCCCACAGCCGCTCCTGCTACAGTGGCATGTACCTGTGGTCTCAGCTACTCAGGAGGTTGAGGTGGGAGACTGGTTTGAGCCCAGGAGGTGAAGATTGCATGAGCCGAGATTGCACCACCACACTCTAGCCTGGCAACAGAGCCAGATCCTTTCTCAAAAAAAGGGGGAGGGGGTACAAATTTATGAGTTATTGGCAAGACATAAGAAACAAATAACATACAAAGGACCTCCAATACATCTGGCAGCAAACCTGTCAGTGGAAACCTTACAGGCCAGGAAAGAGTGGCATGACGTATTTAAAGTGCTGAAGGAAAAACAAACAAACAGACAAAAAAAACCCCCTTTTATCCTAGAATAGTATATCCGGTGAAAATATCTTTCAAACATAAAAGAGAAATACTTTCCCAGACAAACAAAAGCTGAGAGGTTGCATCAACACCAGACCTGTTCTACAAGAAATGCTAAAAGGAGTTCTTCAATCTGAAAGAAAAGGAGGTTAATGAGTAAAAAATCATCTGAAGGTACAAAACTCACTGCTAATCGTAAATACACAGACAAATATAGAATATTATTAACCAACATAGAATAATATAACACTGTAACTGTGGTGTGTAAACTACTCATGTTTTGAGTAGAGACTAAAAGATGAACCTATCAAAATAATAACTACAACTTTTCAAGACATAGAGAGTATAATAAGAGATAAATAAAAACAACATTAAAAAATTGGGTCATGAAATTAAAGTGTAGAGTTTTAGTATTTTTCTCTTTTCTTGTTTGTTAATTTTTTGGTTTGCTTTTGTGACCAGTGTTAAGTAGTCATTAGTTTAAAATAATGAGTTATTGGCTGGGCATGGTGGCTCGCACCTATAATCCCAGCATTTTGGGGGCCTGGGGTGGGTGGATTCCTTCAGGTCAGGAGTTTGAGACCAGCCTGGCCAACATGGTGAAACCCCATCTCTACTAAAAATACAAAAATTAGCCAGGCTTGGTGGCATGCACCTGTAATCTTGGGTACTCAGGAGGCTGAGGCAGGAGAATCACTTGAACCTGGGAGGCAGAGATTGCAGTGAGCTGAGATCACACCACTGCACTCTAGCCTGGGTGACAGAGCAAGACTTCATCTCAAAAATAATAATAATAATAAAATAATAAATTATAAGATGTTATTTGCAAGCCTCATGGTAACCTCAAATCAAACAATCTATAAGAGACACACAAAAAGTAAAAAGCAAGAAATTAAAACATACCACCAGAGAAAATCACCTTCACAAAAAGGAAGACAAGAAGGAAAGAAAGAAGGAAGAGAAACCACAAAACACCAAAGTGGCAGAAAACAAATAACAAAATGCCAGGAGTGTGTTCTGCTTATCAATAACAACACTAAATGAAAATGAACTAAACTTTCCAATTGAAACATACAGAGTGGCTGAATGAAAAGAAAGACAAGACCCAAAGATCTGTTGCCTATAAGAAATACACTTTACCTCTAAAGACACACGAAGACTGAAAATAAAGTGATGGAAAAAGATATTCCATGCCAATGGAAACAAAAAATGAGCAGGAGTAGCTATACTTACATTAGACAAAATAGGTTCCAAGATAAAACCTATAAGAAGAGATAAAGAAGGTCATTATATAACAATAAAGGAGTGGATTCAGCAAGAAGATACAACAATTTTAAATATATATCCACCCAACATTGGAGTACCCAGATATATAAAGCAGATATTGTTAGAGCTAAAGAGAGAGATGGGTCCCAATACAGTCATAGTTGGAGACATCAACACTCCATTTTCAGCATTAGACAGATCTCCCAGGCATATAACCAACAAAGAAAAATTGGACTTAACCTGCACTATAGACCAAATAGACCTAATAGATATTTACAGAACATTTCACCCAATAGTTGCAGAGTACACATTCTTCTCCTCAGCACATGGATCAATTCAAAGACAGACCATATGTCAGGACACAAAAAAAAGTCTTTAAAATTTCAAAAATTAAAATAATACCAAATATCTTCTCTGACCACAATGAAATGAAGCTGTAAATCAAAAACAAGATAAATTTTGTAAAGTACACAAGCGCATAGAAGTTAAATAATATGCTCCTGAATGCCCAGTGGGTCGAAGAAGAAATTAGGAAGGAAATTTAAAAATGTCTTGAAACAAATGATAATGGAAACACAACATATCAAAACCTATGGGTTACAGAAAAAGCAGTACTAATAGAGTTTATAGGAATAAGTGCCTACATCAAAAATGTAGAAAAACTGCAGATGAACAACCTAAGAATGCATCTCAAAGAACTAGAAAAGTAAGAGAAAAAGCTAAAATAAGTAGAATAAACAAAATAATAAAGATCAGGGCAGAAATAAGTAAAATTAAAATAAAAAAATACAAAATATCAACAAAATGAAAACTTGGTTTTTTAGAAGATAAACAAAATTGACAAAACTTTAGCCCAAGAAAAAAGAGATAAGACCCAAAGGAGACATTACAGCTGATACCACAGAAATTCAGTGGCTCATTAGATATTACTATGAGCAACTATATGTCAATAAATGGGAAAACCTAGAAGAAGTTCATAAACTTCTGGATACATTGAACATTCCAAGATGGAACCATGGAGAAATTCAAAACCTGTATAGACCAATAACAAGTAATGAGATTGAAGCCATAATAAAGAATGTCCCAGGAAAGAAAAGTTCAGGACCCAGTGGCTCCACTGCTGAATTCTACTCAACGTTTAAATAAGAACTAATGCCAATCCTCATTCGCAGCCACCTGGATGGAATTGGAGACCATTATTCTAAGTGAAGCAACTCAGGAATGGAAAACCAAACATCGTGTGTTCTCACTCATTATTGGGAGCTAAGCTAAGAGGATGCAAAGGCGTAAGAATGATACAATGGACTTTGGGAACTAAGGGGTGCAGGTGGTGAGGGATAATAGACTACACATTTGGTACTCCAGTAAAAATCTCAGAAATCACCACTGAAGAACTTACTCATGTACACAAAATAAAATAAATATGCCAATCTTACTCAAACTATTCAAAAAATAATAGAGGAGGAGGGAATATTTTCTTTTATTTATTTATTTATTTTTGAGACAGAGTCTCGCTCTGTTGCCAGGTGCCAAGCTGGAGTGCAGTGGCACGATCTCGGCTCACTGCAACCTCTGCCTACCGGGTTCAAGCAATTCTCCTGCCTCAGCCTCCCAAGTAGCTGGGACTACAGGCGTACGCCACCACATACAGTTTATTTTTGTATTTTTAGTAGAGACGGGGTTTCACCATGTTGGCCAGGATGGTCTTGATCTCTTAACCTCGTGATCCACCCACCTCGGCCTCCCAAAGTGTTGGGATTACAGGTGTGAGCCACTGGGCCCGGCCTTATTTATTTATTTTTTAAGAGGCAGGGTCTCACTATGTTGCCCAGGCTGGAGTGCAGTGGCTATTCACAGGCGCAATCCCACTACTGATCAGCATGGGAGTTTTAACCTGTGCCATTTCTGACCTGGGCTGGTTCACCCCTCCTTAGGCAACCTGGTGGTCCCGCACTCCCGGGAGGTCACCATATCGATGCCAAACTTAGTGTGGACACCCAATTGGTATAGCGCACTATAGCCTGGAACTCCTGAACTCAAGGGATTCTCCAGCCTCAGCCTCCTGAGTAGCTGGGACTACAGGCATGCGCCACCATGCCTGGCAGGAATATTTTCTTAAATTTATTTTACTTTAAGTTCTGGGATACATTTGCAGAAAGTGCAGGTTTGTTATACAGGGGTATACGTGTGCCATGGTGGTTTGCTGCACCTATTGACTCGTCCTTTAAGTTCCCTCCCCTCTGGAATACTTTTGAACTCATTCTAGAAGGTCAGTATTACCCTGATACCAAAAGCAGACAAAGACACATCAAAAAAAGAAAATTACAGGCCAATAACTCTGATGGATATTGATGCAAAATTCCTCAATAAAATACTAGCCAACTGAATTCAACAGATTAAATCATTCATTATGACCAAGTGGGGTTTATCCCAGGGATGCAAGGATGGTTCAACATGCACAAATCAAAGTGATGCATCGTAACAACAAAGTACAGGACAAAACCATATGATAATTTCAACTGTTGCTGAAAAGCATTTAACAAAATTCAACATCGTTTTATGATAAAAATCCTCAAGAAAATGGGGTATAAAAGGAACATATCTCAACACAATAACAGCTGTATAAAACAGAGCCATAGCTAGTATCATACTGAATGGGGAAAAACTGAAAGCCTTTCTTCTAAGATCTGTACAAGACAAGGATGCACACTTTCACCACTGTTATTCAAACTAGTACCAGAAGTCCTAGCTAGAGCAATTAGACCAGAGAAATAAATTGGAAAGGAAGAAGGCAAATTATCCTTATTTGTAGATGATATGATTTTGTATTTTGAAAAACCTAAAGACTTTATGAAAAAATCTATTAGAACTGATCAACAAATTTATTAAACTTGCAGGATGAAAAGTCAACATATAATCAGTAACATTTCTATATACCAAGAGTGAAAAATCTGAAAAGGAAATCAAGAAAGCAATCCCATTTACAATACCTACAAGTAAATACCTAGGAATTAACCAAAGAAGTGAAAGATCTCTACAATGAAAATTATAAAACATTGATTAAAAAAAATTGAAGAAGACACCAAAAAATGGAAAGATATTCCATGTCTATGGATTGGAAGTATCAATATTGTTAAAATGTTCATATTACCCAAAGCAATCTATGGATTCAATGCAATCCCTATCAAAATGCCAATGACATTCTTCAGAGAATTAGAAAAAACTGTCCTAAAATTTATATGGAACCACAAAAGACCCAGAATAGCCAAAGCCATCCTGAGGAAAAAGAACAAAACTGGAGGAATTACATTGTCTGACTTCAAATTATGCTGCAGAGCCATGGTACCAAAACAGCATGGCACTGGCATAAAAACAGAAACATAACCCAATGGAACAGAGTAGGGAACCCAGGAATAAATTTGTGCATTTACAATGAACTCATTTTTAACAAAGGCCCCAAGAACATTCAGTGGAGAAAAAGTTAGTCTCTTAAACAAATGATACTGGCAAAGCTGTACATCTACACACAGAAGAATGAAACTAGACCCCTATTTCTCACCACACACAAACATCAAATCAAAATGGATTACATAATTAAATCTAAGATCTCAAACTGTGAAACTACTACAAGAAAATATTGAGCAAACTCTCTAGGTCATTGGACTGGGCAAAGTGAAAATATTTGCAAAGTACCCATCTGACAAGAGATTAATAACTAGACCATATAAGGAGCTCAAACAACTCTATAGAAAAAAATATAATAATCCAACTAAAAATGAGTAAAACATCTGAATAGGCATTTCCCAAAAGAAGACATACAAAAGGCAAACAGGTCTATGAAAAGGTGCTCAATATCACTGACCATCAGAGAAATGCAAATAAAAACTACAATGAGATATCATGTCATCTCAGTTAAAATAGCTTTTCTCCAAAAGACAGGCAGTAACAAATGCTGGTGAGAATGTGGAGAAAAGGAAACTCTCATACACTGTTGATGGGAATGTAAATTAGTACATTCACTATGGAGAACAGTCTGGAGGTTCTTCAAAAAACTAAAAATTGGGCCTGGCACAGTGGCTCACGCCTGTAATCCCAACACTTTGGGAGGCTGAGGGGGGCGGATCACGAGGTCAAGAGATCAAGACCATCCTGGCCAGCATGATGAAATCCCATCTCCACTAAAAATACAAAAAATTAGTGGGGCTTGGTGGTGGGCACCTGTAATCCCAGCTACTCGGGAGGCTGAGGCAGGAGAATTGCTTGAACCCGGGAGGTTGCAGTGAGCCGAGATCCTGCCACTGCACTCCAGCCTGGTGACAGAGGGAGACTCCGTCTCAAAAAACAAACAAACAAAAAAACCTAAAACTAAAAATTGAGCTACCATATGATTTAGCAATCCCACTGCTAAGTATATGCCCAAAAGAAAGGAAATCATTTTATCAAGGAGATATTTGCACTCCCATGTTTATTCAAGCTCTAGTCACAATAGGCAAGATTTGGAAGCAATCTTAGTGTCCATCAACAGATGAATGGATAGAGAAAATGTGGCGCATACATACAATGCAGTACTATTCAACCGTAAAAAAGAATGAGCCATAAAGAGGAATGTTGTTTTAGTCATACGCAAGAATGCATGGACTCGAGGTCATTATGTTAAGTAAAACAAGCCAGGCACACAAAGACAAATTTCACATGTTCTCACTTATTGATGAAAGCTAAAAATGAAAACAATTGAAATCATGGAGATAAAGAGTAGAATGATGGTTACCAGAGGCTGGGAAGCATTGTGGCTGCGTTGGGGTAAGTGGGAATGGTTAATGGATACAAAAAAAAAGAGAAAGAATAAGGTGCAGGTTAATGGATACAAAAAAAAAGAGAAAGAATAAGGTGCAGTCTTTTTTTTTTTTTTTTTCCTGACAGAGTTTTGCTCTTTTGCCCAGACTGTGGCACAATCTCAGCTCACTGCAACCTCCACCCCACAGGTTCAAGCGATTCTCCTGCCTCAGCCTCCTGAGTAACTGGGATCATAGGTTCCTGTCACCACGCCCGGCTAATTTTTGTACTTTTAGTAGAGATGGGGTTTTGTCGTGTTGGCCAGGCTAGTCTCAAACTCCTGACCTTACGTGGCCTCCCAAAGTGCTGGGATTATAGGTGTGAGCCACAGATAGCACAACAGGGTGACTACTGTCAACAATAATAATTCATTGTGCATTTAAACATAACTAAAAGTATATAATTCATTGCTTGTAACACAGAGTAAATGCTTGTAATGACGGATACCCCATTTACCTGGATGTGATTATTACACATTGTATGACTGTATCAAAATATCTCATGTATCCATAAACATATACACCTATTTCTTTTTTTTCTCTCTCTTTTTTTTAGAGATGGGGTCTCACTATGTTGCCGAGGCTGGAGTACCGTGGCTATTCACAGGCGCAATCCCACTACTGATCAGCATGGGAGTTTTGATCTGCTCCCTTTCCGACTTGGGCTGGTTCACCCCTCCTTAGGCAACCTGGTGGTTCCCTGCTCCTGGAAGGTCACCATATTGATGCCGAACTTAGTGCGGACACCCGATTGGCATAGCGCACTACAACCCAGAACTCCTGAACTCAAGAGATCCTCCAGCCTCAGCTTCCCGAGTAGCTGGGACTATAGGCACGCGCCACCGCACCCGGCAGATATATACACCTATTACATATCCACAAAAAAATAAAAATTAAAAAAAGAGAAAAATCACACAAAAAGTAACAAAGACGGGCACAGAAAAACAAACTTTGCGTGCTCTCACTTATCTGTGGGAACGTAAAACAACTGAACACATGGAAATAAAGAGTAGAACAATGGCTACCAGAGGCTGGGAAGGGCCGTGGTAGGGTGGGGTGTGCTGTTGGTTAATGGGTGCAAAAATATAATTAGATAGAATGAATAAGATCTAGTAATTGATAGTACAACAGGGTGACTACAAGCAACAATAATTTACGGCACATTTAAACAATTAAAAGAGTATCATTGGAAAGTTTGTAACACAAAGAAAGGATAAATGTTTGAGTTGATGGATACCCCATTTACTCTGATATGTTTAGTATGCATTGTATGCCTGTGTCAAAACAAAACATCTCATGTACCCCATAAATACATTCATTTACTCCGTAGTATAAAAATTAAAGATAAACATTTTTAAGGAGGAAAAGAAATTAGGGCTATTTACAAGGCATTCATTGAAAACATGAACCATGGATTCTCAGTGGATAGGGAAGAAATTGACACAGCGGAGAGATAAAGAAAGGTAGAAAGATGAGTTAGTTCGCCTAGCAATTTTGACGAAGTCTAAGAAGAGATGAAGTGAAGGCAGTGATGAATCAGGCTGTAAGGAGAGAAGGCTTCGGTCCCACCAGGATATTTAAATAGGAAGTTTCTGAGGTAGAGAAGTTTCACGTTCTGATAAAACCCAGGATGTAACTAGGCATAGGTGACAGAGATGAGTGTAGAAAAGGGACATTAGAGATGAAGTCGTGGAAAGGAGAGGTAAGTTGTTGGATAGGATGAATATTGAATTAATCTAGAATGATGGCAGGAGTTAAGATGAAGAGAGCTGTTAGCCAAGTGCCAAGGTTATAAATGTATGAAGGGGTATATTATAGGTTGTAGGTGACAGTGATGAAGAGTGGTAGAGCCAAATGGCCAGAGCCTCAAAGGAACATGATCCTCTTCATAGCAGAAAGGGAGTATTGGTTGGCAGTAGCATTGTGGAGTCATGACACCGTCTTTCTGTTTCCACCCTGATATATAAGGTAAGAATGAGCAGCCTCGGCTGGGTGTAGTGGCTCACGCCAGTGATCCCAGCACTTTGGGAGGCTGAGATGGGCAGATCACCTGGGGTCAGGAGTTCAAGACCAGCCTGGCCAACATGGTGAAACCCTGTCTCTACTAAAAATACAAAATTAGCCAGGCATGGTGGCAGGAGCCTGTAATCCCAGCTACTTGGGAGGCTGAGGCAGGAGAATTGCTTGACCCTGGGAGGCGGAGGTTGCAGTGAGCCGAGATCACCCTACTGCACTCCCGCCTAGGCAACAGAGCGAGACTCCGTCTCAACAACAACAGCAACAGAGAATGAGCAGCCTCACTGTAGAGGGCTGCAGGAGAAGTAGGGTGACCGAAGATTGATAGGGTTGAGTTAAGGCAGGAAGAGCAAGTAATTTCCAGAGAAATTGAGAATGTAAAGGAGTTGTGCATCACAGAGCAGGAGTTTCAGGGAGTTTGTTGTACGGATTTGAGAGAGGAAGGTGAAGGTGTGGAGTGTATTACATGAAGGGAGAGGAGGTCAAAGCATTAGGGAGAGAGGAAAAACAACAAAATGCATTGATCTGGGCAGTGACTGGGGAAAATAGGGATTGGAGGCAGCATAGAATTAGCTGGGTCACCAGGATGTCAAGGTACTAAGTCCTGTCCATAGGATAATGGACACTAACGCTCAGAATTCTGTTGCAGACTGGTGGATAGACTCCGAAGTCAGCACGATAGACCGTATATTTCCGGTTCCAGAAACAAAGACCCTCACACGGTAAAGGTAGAAGCAGTGGTACTGCCTAAGTGCTCGGGGATCGCTGGGTCTGTGGGAGTGGAGAGGCTGCTCTGCAGTCAGGCAGGTATCTAATTGGTGGAGAGTAGTGGGGCTGGGGATGGAGATCATTGTTGACAAGTGCATGGCTCTGGAAGTTGGGTGCAGGGTTGGTGATGGAAATGTTTAAAGAAGTAACTTTAGGTTCAGAGAGTTTAAAGGATTTACCAAGGACACAGCTGGCAAGTGGCAGAGCTGAGACTCAAAATCCGATCTCCGCTTATGAATCTGTAATTATTTCAAAATAAAAAGGTTTTTGTAAAGGTTAAAAGAATCAGAGCTATGTAGTTCTAAACCATTATGCTGACTTTTCAGACAGAAAAGAATGCCACAAAAGAACAGTGGTTTCATTCCCAAATCTGAATGCTAGAAGGTAGTGAAACAATTTCTAACATTGGCATATGGACGGCAGAGTCCTTTAAAATAAAAATCGACAGGCCACCAACAAGGAAAACCCCTAAGCCTTGAGAACAGGGGCTTGTATATGACTTGACCCAGCATGGCAGGGAGTCTTTGTTCCTCTGGAAATCCCAGTGTTCAGGAGAAAGATGCCAGCCCCAGCCAGAGGTGGGCTGTTACAGTCATACCATCCCCTGGGGTCAATCATCTCCAGTGTTCCTCCTGGGACTGTCCCTGAAGGACAAGACAAGGAAAATCTGCCAGGAGGAAGAACCTGGGGAATCCATATTTGCTGACAAATGAGTTATTTCTCTTTAAGGATGTAATCCGACAATTGATGACCATGAGATTCACTGTCCTGTCACTTATGTGTCCTGCAAGATGCAATCAATCCACTGACCAGGTGATGCTGAGCTAAGGTCTCTCTCTCTGTCTGTCTCTCCTCCTCCTTCCCCCCAACACTTTCCCTCCCTTCTTCTTTCTTTTTTAAAATTGGAGTTTTGCTGTGGTTGCACTATTTTTCTTCCACCATTTTGATGGGCCAATCTTCTGAGTTTATCTCCCAGGGATTTCATTTATTTTGGTATAATTTGTATGGCATTAAGATGGTACGATTATCAGAAGACCCAAGGAGATTAGCATCTTTCCCCGGACCACTGTCCTCACGCTCTATAAAATTCTAAATGGAGAGATACGTGCAAGGAGAATGACAACTGAAAAACAAGATATACTTCCAAATGTCTGCCAACTTGAGAGCATCTGCTCCTGTAATGACAGCGTCTCAGTCCTACCCCAAAGTATCCTATAGTTATTTCTCCTTTTTAAGCCATCTCTCAGGACCGCCTCCTGGTCGCTGTCTCCCCAAATGTTAGCCAGTACCCTAGACTCTTAATATTTTAAATAAATTTTACCTGTTTTCGAAATTTATGTTTGTGTGATACATCCTATTTGTGTCTACAATAGAACATTTATTGTCATTGTTACAGTTTTCCATCTTGCAATACACTTTTTTTTTTGTTAAAAAGACATTTTTCAATGTAATGGGGCTTTAAAAAGTCATTTAGATGGGACGGGAAGGGTAGTTGCTGATTTGATAAAGCAACATTACAAGCAATCATTTAAATTCTTTAGCAACACAGAAATGTCAATTGCAACATTATTACCAGGTCAAAAAATCATCAAGCAAGACAACCAATCAGAATTACAGGTTTCTTTTGGAGGCTATTCTCACAGGACATGGCAACAATTTCTCAAGGTTTTTTGGCTTCTTATAAGATCCTGTTGTGCAAGTGATACTTCCAAGGCTAGATTCTTATGAAGAAAGAATGTATCAATTGATAACAACTACTGAAAACACAGAAGCCTCTATTTTGCACGGAGGAAAAAAATACGTCTTTGTGAAAGTTTTAAACCTAAAATTTTAGCAAGTCAGATATTTAAAATTGTTTGGGATAAAGAACACTGACTCTTTATAGCTACAGAAAAAAGGAGACAACTGCTTCATCCGTTTCTGAGACTCTTTTTAAAAATAATCTTTGTATTACAAAATAAGACATAGAAACAGAAAACCACATGGATCAAATGTACGACTTAATGAATTATTAAAAGGTGAAAAGTACCCAGGTATGAAATAGAACTTTGCCATGCATCCAGGAAGCCCCTTCCATGTGCCACATCCCAGTCATAGTCCCCACTACCCATAAAAAGTAGCTACTATCCTGGTTTCTATACCAACTAATTTCTTGTAAGTTTATTGTAAGTTTCTTGTAAGTTTTTTCATCCCAGTGTCAATTCCTTAGGCACTATAGTTGATATTGTCCACAAATCCATGTATGTTTCCGTAATCTTTTTAATTTCTTACTGTTTAAATTTATACTAATACTATAAATACTGGAGATAGTAAAATATTTTTGGCATATAATTTCTCCATTCTCCACTACCAATTTTTAAAAATAATCACACAATATCTACCTTGTCAGACCACATAGCCTACATAATATATTCTCTCCCTCATAACACAGGTTAATTCTCAGTTCTGAAATAATTATACATTTCATGCTTACAACCAGTCCTATGCTTGGTTATAGACATATATCTGGTTATCTGGATCTAGTTATCTGCACTCTGTTCTTCGGTGGATTCTTCAGGAAGGGTTCATGGGAAAAATATTCCCTGAGTTCTTGCACATTGATAAGAGTTTTTCTGTGTTGTTTATACTTGAAAATCAGTTTTGTGGGATATAACATCTTTATTTTATTTTGTTTTTTATGTTTGTGGGTACCTAGTAAATGTATATGTTTATAAGGTACATAAGATTTATCTTTTCTTTTTGCGACAGGGTCTCACTATGTCGCCCAGACTAGAGTGTAGTGGCATGATCTCGGCTCACCGCAACCTCTGCCACCTGGGTTCAAGTGATTGTCCTGCCTCAGCCTCCTGAGTAGCTCAGATTACAGGTGTGCACCACTACTGCCCGACTAATTTTTGTATTTTTAGTGGAGATAGGGTTTCACCACGTTGGCCAGGCTGGTCTCAAACTCCTGACCTCAAATGATCCACCCGCTATGGCCTCCCAAAGTGCTGGGATTACAAGTATGAGCCACCGCACCCGGCCTACATAAGATATTTTGACACAGGCATGCAATGCATAATAATCACATCAGGGTAAATGCGGTATCCATCACCTCATGCATTTACCCTCTGTGTTGTAAACAATCCAATCATACTCTTTTAATTACTTTTAAATGTACGATTAAATTATTTTTGACTATAGTCATCCTGTTGTGCTCTCAAATACTAGGTCTTATTTATTCTTTCTATGTTTTTTGTATATGTTAACCCTCCCCACTCCCCCTCACCTCCTCTACTATCTTTCCCAGCCTCTGGTAACCATGCTTCTACTCTCTATGTCCATGAGTTCAATTGTTTGAATTTTTTGATCTCACAAATAAGTGAGAACATGTGATGTTTGTCTTTCTGTGCCTGGCTTATTTCACTTAACATAATGATCTCCGGTTCTATCCATGTTGTTGCAAATGACAGCATCTCATTCTTTTTTACTGTGAAAATAGTACTCCATTGTGTATATTTGACTCTTGGTTTAAAACATAACTACATTCTGACTTCTTAACACTTTCACTGTTACCACGCTGATCTAATTCATCTCTTACAAGAATAATTTCAGTAGCAACCTAATTGTTCTCCTTCTGCCTTTGCTCGTTTTTAGCCTTTTTCTTATTGTAGGAACATCATAGATACATCTTCAGCAAAAATTCCTCCCCTATGAAAGCAAATTCAAATAAATGGAAGAAGTGACTGTTACTCCAGATGTACAGATGTCAATGTAAGGACACAGGAAACATGAAAAAGCAAATAAATATGACACCTCCAAAAAAAGATAATTTTCCAGCAAGAGAGCTCAGTCAAAAAGAAATGTACAAAACTTGGGAAAATAATTCAAAATGTAGATTCTAAGGAAGCTCTGTGAGATGTAAGAGAATACTGAAAAATAAGAAAAGACAAAGAAATCAGAAAAACAATCCAGAATATAAATGAGAATTTTTTTTTTTTGAAACAGAGTCTCACTCTGTCGCCCAGGCTGGAGAGCAATGGCATGACCTCAGCTCACTGCAGCCTCCACCTTCCGGGTTCAAGCAATTCTCCCACCTCAGCCTCCCGAGTAGCTGGGATTACAGGCACTTGCCATCATGCCTGGCTAATCTTTGTATTTTTAGTAGAGACAGGATTTCACCATGTTGGCCAAGCTGGTCTTGAACTCCTGACTTTACATGATTTGCCACACTCAACCTTCCAAAGTGTTGGGATTAGAGATGCGAGCCACTGTGCCTGGCTCAGAATTCACTAAATAAAATACAAAATATATTTGAAAGCTTCAACAATAGACTAGATCAAGCAGAAGAAAAAAATCTCAGAACTTAAAGACAGGTATTTTGAAATAACTCAGTTAGAAAAAATAAAGAAAAAAGAATAAAAATAATGCACACAAAAGCCAAAATAGACAAATGGGACCTAATCAAACTCCACAGCTTCTGCACAGCAAAAGAAAAAGTCATTAGAATGAATCGGCAACCAACAGAATGGGAAAAAATTTTTGCAGTCTACCCATCTGACAAAGGGCTGATATCCAGAATCTACAAAAAACTGAAACAGATTTACAAGAAAAAAACAAACAAGCCCATTCAAAAGTGAGTGAAGGATATGAACAGACACTTTACAAAAGAAGACATACATGAAGCCAACAAACATATGAAAAAATGCTCATCATCACTCGTCATTAGAGAAATGCAAATCAAAACTACATTGAGATACCATCTCATGCCAGTTAGAATGGTGATCATTAAAAAATCTGGAGACAACAGATGCTGGAGAGGATGTGGAGAAATAGGAACGCTTTTACACTGTTGATGGGAGTGTAAATTAGTTCAACCATTGTGGAAGACAGTGTGGCGATTCCTCAAGGACCTAGAAATAGAAATTCCATTTGACCCAGCAATCCCATTAATGGGTATATATCCAAAGGACTATAAATCATTCTACTATAAGGACACATGCACACGAATGTTCATTGCAGCACAGTTCACAATAGCAAAGACCTGGAACCAACCCAAATGCCCATCGATGATAGAATGGACAGGGAAAATGTGGCACATATACACCATGGAATATTATGCACCCATCAAAAACGATGAGTTCGTGTCCTTTGTAGGGACATGGATGAACCTGGAAACCATCATTCTCAGCAAACTGACACAAGAACAGAAAATCAAACACTGCATATTCTCACTCATAGGCGGGTGTTGAACAATGAGAACACATGGACACAGGGAGGGGAGCATCACACACTGGGGTCTGTTGGGGGGAAATAGGGGAGGGACAGCAGGGGGTGGGGAGTTGGGGAGGGATAGCATGGGGAGAAACGCCACATATAGGTGATGGGGAGGAAGGCAGCAAATCACACTGCCATGTGTGTACCTATGCAATAATCTTGCATGTTCTTCACATGTACCCCTAAACCTAAAATGCAATAAAAATATATATATTAAAAAATAATAATAAATAATGCATAGCCCAGGTGCAGTGACTCATGCCTGTAATCCCTGCACTTTGGCAGGCCAAGGCAGGAGGATCATTTGAGGCCAAGAGTTCAAGACCAGCTTGGGCAAAATAGTGAGATCCCATCTCTAAAAATAAATAAATAAATAAATAAATAAATTTGCCAGGTATGGTCACACATATCTGTAGTCCTAGCTACTCAGGAGGAGGCTGAGGTAGGAGGATTGCTTGAGCCCAGGAGTCCGAGACTTCAGGAGCTATGATTGAGCCACTGCACTTCAGCCTGGGCAAAAAAGCAAGACACTGTAGAGGAAGAAGAAGGAGGAGGAGGAGGAGAAGGAGGAGGAAGAGGCACAAAGCCACATGATATATGGGACACCATGAAGCAACCAAATATTCTAATTTTCTGTGTCCCAGAAGATGAAGAGAAAATGAAAGGGTTAGAAAACCTATGTAATGAAATAATAGATGGAAATTTCCCAAGCCGAGCAAGAGTTTTAGACATCTGGACACATGAGGCTGAAAGATCCCCAAACAGATACAATTTAAAAGGTCTCCATGGCACATCAAACTGCAAAAAGACAAAAAGAAATTCTAAAAACAGCAAGAATAAAGCAGCCAGTCACTTATAAGGGAACCCCTATCAGAATAACAGCAGATTTTGAAAACATTTCTTAAAATAAATGAAAATTGGGATACCCCATTTATCCTGATGTGAATTATTAAATTATTACATACTATATGCCTGCATCAAAATATCTTTTTTTTTTTTTTTTTTTTTTTTTTGAGACGGAGTTTCATTCTTTGCTGCCCAGGCTGGAGTGCAGTAGTGCGATCTCAGCTCACTGTGACATCCGCCTCCAGGGTTCAAGCGATTCTCCTGTCTCAGCCTCCCAAGTAGCTGGGATTACAGGTGCCCACCACCACGCCTGACTAATTTTTGTATTTTTAGTAGAGACGGGGTTTCACCATATTGGCCAGGCTGGTCTTGAACTCCTGACCTCAGGTGATCCGCCTGCCTTGGCCTCCCAAAATGCTGGGATTAAAGGCGTGAACCACTGTGCCCAGTCCAAAATATCTTATATGCCTCAAAAATATATACTTACTACGTACCCACAGAAACTAAAAATTAAGAAAAAAAGCAAGTGAGAAATAAGACTCCACATATCAAAATCAATGGAGTATCGCAAAAGCAGCACTAAGAGAAAAGTTTACAGCGATAAGCACCTTCATCAGAAAAGCAAAAAGATTTTAAATAAACAATCTAATGATGTACTTCAAAGAAACAGAAGTGCAGGGAAGATCCAAATCCAGAATTAATAGAAGAAAAGAAATAATAAAGATCACACCAAAGCTCAAAAAATGAGACACACACACCCACTACAAAGAATCGACAAAACGAACAGTTGGTTTTTGGAAAAGATAAACAAAAGTGTTAAATTGTAGCTAGACTAACCGAGATAAAAAGACAGAAGGTACAGCCTGGGCGCAGTGGCTCACGCCTGTAATCCCAGCACTTTGGGAGGCCGAGGCGGGCAGATCACCTGAGGTCAGGAGTTCGAGACCAGCCTGGGTAACATGGTGAAACCCCATCCCTACGACAAATACAAAAATTAGCTGGGTGTGGTGGCACATGCCTGTAATCCCAGCTACTTGGAAGGCTGAGGCGGGAGAATCACTTGAACTTGGGAGGCAGAGGTTGCAGAAAAAAGAAAAAAAGGCCGGCCTGTAATCCCAGCACTTTGGGAGGCTGAGGCGGGTGGATCACTTGAGGTCAGGAGTTCGAGACCACTCTGGCCAACATGGCGAAACCCCATCTCAACTAAAAATACAAAAAATTAGCCGGGTGTGGTAGCCTGCACCTGTAATCCCAGCTACTTGGGAGGCTGAGGCAGGAGAATTGCTTGAACTGGGAAGCGGAGGTTGTGGTGAGTGTAGATCATGCCACCTACTCCAGCCTGCGTGACACAAGATTCCGTCTAAAAAAAAAAAAAAAAAGAAGATACAATTAAAATTGAAAATAAAAAGGAGACACTATAACTGATAAGACAAAAATATAGCAGAGCATCAGCGACTATTATTATTATTATTTTTTTTTTGAGACGGAGTTTCGCTCTTGTTGCCCAGGCTGGAGTGCAATGACGCGATCTCGGCTCACCGCAACCTCCGCCTCCTGGGTTCAAGCAAATCTCCCGCCTCAGCCTCCCGAGTAGCTGGGACTACAGGCACGTGCCACCATGCCCAGCTAATTTTTTTGTATTTTTGGTAGAGACGGAGTGTCACCATGTTGACCAGGATGGTCTTGATCTCTTGATCTCGTGATCCACCCGCCTCGGCCTCCGAAAGTGCTGGGATTACAGGCGTGAGCCACCGCGCCCGGCCCATCAGCGACTATTATAAAGTGATACACTAACAAACTGGAAAACCTAAGGAAATGGATAAATTCTTGGACGCATACAGCCTACCAAGATTGAATCAGGAAGAAATAGAAAACTGAAAGAAACCAATAACAAGTAATGAAATTAAGCTGGTAATAAAAAAAAAAGAGGTCTTCCCCAAACCAACAAGAAAAAAGACAAGGACCAGATGTCTTCACTGCCAAATTCTACCTAATATACAGAGAAAAACTAACACCAAAGCTCCTCAAATTATTCCAAAAAACGCAAGAGAATTTTCCCTGTCTCATTCAACAAGGGCAGCATTACCCCGATACCAAAACCAGACAAAGATGCAACAGCAGCAAATAAAAAAGTACAGGTCAATATCTCTGGTGAACATGCAGGCGAAAATGCTCAAGAAAATACTATCAAACTGAATCCAACAGAACATTAACAATATAATGCACCATGATCCGGTGGGATTTATCCCAGGGATGCAAGGATGATTTAACAGATGCTTATCACATCAACAGAATGAAGCACCAAACTATACGATCATCTCAATAGAAAAGCGTTTGATACAATTCGTTGTTATTTCATGATAATAACTCTCAACAAACTAGGCATAGAAGGAACGTATCTGAACATAATAAAGGCCGTGTATGACAGACACACAGATAACATCGCACTGAATGGAGAAAAGCTGAAATCCTTTTCTCTAAGAAATGGAACAAGACAAGGATGCCCACTTTCACCCTCCTATTCAACACAGTACTGGAAGTCCTAGCCAGTGTAATAATACAAGAGAAAGAAGTAAAAAGCATCGAAATTGGAAAAGAGGAGGTCAAATTATCCTTCTTTGCATGTGACATAATCTTATACATAGAGAAACCTAAGGAAAGTCACAGGATACAAAATCAACTAACAAAAATCAGTAGCATTTCCATACACCAGTGCAACTAGCTAAGGAAGACATCAAGAAAGCAATCCCATTTAAAACAGGCACAAAAATATCTAGGAATAAATTTATCCAAGGAGGCAAAAGACTTCTACAGGGAAAACTGTGAAACAGTGATAAAAGAAATAGAAAAGGGCACAAATAAATGGAATGATAGCCCATGCTCTTGAATTGAAAGAATTAATAGCGTTAAAATGACCATACTCCCCAAGCAATCTCCAGATTGAATGCAATCTCTATCAAAATGCTAGCGTCATTTTTTCATAGAAATAGAAAAAACATTCTTAAAATTTGTATGGAATCACAAAAGACCCCAACTAGCCAAAGAAATTCCAAGAAAAAAGAACGAAGCTGAAGGCATCACACTACTTGACATCAACATATATTATGAGGCTATTGAGGCTATATTACCCGAAGCAGCATGGCATTGGTATAAAAACAGAGACACAGACCAGTGGAGCAGAATAAAGAACACTGACATAAATCCACATATTTACAACCAACTGACTTTCAACAAAGGTGCCAAGAACATACTTTGGGGAAAGAACACCTTCCTCTTCAATAAAGGTGCTGGGAAAATTGGATATCCATATGCAGAAAGATGAAACTGCACCCCTATCTTTTACCATATAAAAAATTACCTTAAGATGGATTAAATACTTAAACATAAGATCTGAAACTCTGTAACTACTAGAAGCAGCCATAAGAGGAAACCTTCAGGACATTGGTCTAGGCAAAGATGTTATGGCTAAGACCTCGAAAGCCTGGGAAACAAAAATGAAAATAGACAAACGGGACTATATTAAACTGAAAAGCATCTGAGTAGCAAAGGAAACAATCAACAGAATGAAGAGACAAACCGTTAAATGGGAGAAAATATTTGCAAACTATTTATCTGACAAGGACTAATATCCAGAGTATACAAGAAACACAAACCACTTAAAAACAACAAAAAATAAATAATCCCATTAAAAAGTGAGCAAAAGACATGCATAGACATGTTTCAAAAGAAGACATACAAATGACCAACAATTGTATGTAAAAAATGCTCAACATCGCTAATCATCAGGAAAATGCAAATTAATCTTACCCCAGTTCGAATGGCAAAAAAACAACACATGGTAGCAAAGATGTGGAGAACAGGAAATTTTTATACATTGTTAGTGGAAATGTAAATTAATACAGCCATTATGAAAACCAGTATGGATATCTCTCAGGAAACTAGAAATAGAACCAAGATATGATCCAGCAATCCCATTACTGGGTATTTATCCAAAGGAAGTTAAATTAGCATATTAAAGAATACCTGCACCCCTCCATGTTTATTGCAGGACTGTTTACAATAGCAAAGATATAGACTCAAGGTAAGTGTCCATCAACAGATGAATGGATAAAGAAAATGTGGCATATATACACAATAGAATATTATTTGGCCACAAAAAGAATGAAATCATGTCATTTACAGCAACATGGATGGTATTTGAGGTCATTATGCTTAGTGAAATAAACCAGGCACCAAAATACAAACATCACATGTTCTCACTCATATGTGGGAGCTAAAAAAGTTGATCTGGAGGTAGAGAGTAAAATCAGATCTATTAGAGGCTGGGAAGGATATGTGTTGGGGAGGTCAACAGCGGTTGGTTAATGGGTACAAACATACAGTTACATAGAAGGAGTAAGTTCTAATCTTCAATAACAGAGTAGGATGACTACAGTTAACAACAATGTACTGTATATCTCAAAATAGCTAGAAGAGGGGACTTGTAATGTCCTCAATATATAGAAATGATAAATATGTGAGGTGATGCATACCCTAAATACTTCGACTTGGTCATTACACATTCCATGCATGTAACAAAATATCACATCTACCTCATAAATATGTACAAATATTATGTATCAATACAAATTTGGAAATTAAACAACACACTCCAGATAATCCATGGATAAAGAAATAAAGCATAAGAGAAATTAGAAAACTGTTTTGAACAAAATGAAAATGAAACACACAACAAGTTAAATTTTATGGGATTTAGTTAAAATAGTGCTTAGATGGAAATATATGCTTGTAAATGTTTCTATTAGATAAATAAGATCTTAGAGTGATTTCAGCAAAGTGGCAGAATAGGAAGTCCCAGCCCTGATCCCACCACAGAAACACCAATTTAACAATGTAGAGATCAAAATACCTTTATTAGTAATTCAGAACCCAGTTAAGAAATTGTCATTCTTCAAAAAAGCACAAAATCGTAACAGCCACATTGAAACAGGTAAGAAGAGAAATTTCGCTTTACCTGCATAAGCCACCCCCTTAAACTGGCCCAGCTCAGTGCTGAGAGAGACGATCTCAGCCCATGACTTCTCCTTCAGGAGAAAGAGATAGTGGAGCATGCATCTAACATCTCTAGTATTTTGAGGCACTACCTGAGGGACCCGTTTCTGTCCTATCTCAATTAATCTCCAGTATGAGATTTCTGAGGGAACTGGCATAGTTTGAACACCTGGGGGCAGCCAAGAAAAATGAAAAAAGGTGGACAGCATACTGCAGCCGGCACAGCTCTGTAGGATCAGGAGGAGGAACAGGACCCTGAGACTTCTTCCTCAGGAGGGAGGTGGAGGGAGTGGAATGGAGCATGCATCCAGTGTTACAGCCTTTCAGCTCACTGCCCTAGGGAAAAGAAGGCAGCTTGCTGTTGGCAACAGGACTCTATGAGATTGGGAGAATGTGCATAACCATGAGCATGCACATCCATAGAAAAGGTTTGAGAGGCTCTCAAGGGATTAGTAACCAGAATATATAAGGAACTCAAACAACTCAAAAGCAAAAAACCCAATAATAATACAATTAAAATATGGGCAAATGATGTCAATTGACATTTCTCAAAAGAAGACATACAAATGGCTAAAAGGTATATGAAAAAATGCTCAACATCACGATCAGAGAAATGCTGATCAAAACCACAATGAGACTTTTTCTCACTGCAGTTAAAATGGCTATTATCAAAAAGACAAATTAGAATACGTGGAAAAGGCAAAAAAGAAAACAAAAACAAAAAGACAAAAAATAACAAATGCTGATAAAGATGTGGAGAAATGGGAAATCTTATACATTGTTGGTGGGAATGTAAAGTAGTACAGCCATTATGGAAAACAGTGTGGAAGTTTATCGAAAAACTAAGAATAGAACTACCACATAATCCATAAATCCCACTGCTGGGTATTTATCCAAAAGAAAGTAAATCAATACGTTGAAGAGATCTCTGTGCCCCCATGTTTATAGCAGCACTGGTCACAATAGCCACAATCTGTAATCAACCTAAATGTCCATCAGCAGATGAATGGATAAAGAAAATGTGGTACATATATGCAGTGGAATACTGTCCAACTATGAAAATGAATGAAATCCTATCATTCATGGCAACATGGATGAACCTGGAGGATAGTATGTTAAGTGAAGTAAGTCAAGTACGGAAAGATAAATGCCAGATATTCTCACTCATATGTGGGAGCTAAAAAAATTCAGCTTATAGAAGTAAAAGGTAGAAACATGGTCATTAAAAGCTGGAAAGGGAAGAGAGGAAGGTAGGGTAGGGAAAAGCTAGTTAACAGATAAAAATTATAGCTAGATGGGAGGAATAAGTTCTAGTGTCATATATATATATGTCATATATATGTATATATAAACACACACAATAGAACACTAGTCACTCTTAAAAGAATAGGAAATTCTATTTGTAACAACTTGAATGAATGAATAATTCTGGAGAACATTATGTTAAGTGAAATAAGCCAGGCACAGAGACAGATACCATATGATCTCACTTTTATCTGGACTCTAAAAGAGTTTAACTCTTAGCAGTAGAAAGTAGACTGGTGGTTACCAGAGGCTGGGAGGAGGGAGTGGGAATGGATTGGCAAAGGGGAGATGTTGGTCAATGGTTACAATGTTACGGTTAGACAGAATAATAAGTTCTGGTGTCCCATTGCACAGCACAGGGACTATAGTTAATAATATTGTATATTTCAGAATAGCTAAAAGAGAAGATTTTAAAATGTTCTTTCAGCCAAGCATGGTGGCTCATGCCTCTAATCCCAGTGCTTTGAGAGGCTGAGGTGGGAGGATCACTTGAGTCCAGGACTTTGAGACCAGCCTAGGCAACATAAGACCCAGTTTTTCAATCAATCAATCAATGAATCAACCAACCAACCAATATTCTTCCCACAAAGAAATAATAAACGATTGATGTGATGTGTATACTAATTAGCCCGATTTGATTATTCCACATGTATAAATGTATCAAAACATTACACTGTACCTCATAAGTAAATACAATTATTATTGGAAATTAAAAATAAAATAAAACTTTTAAAAAAAGTCATACAAAAGCACAGTTGCAAAAGATACAGTGTAATCATGAGATGCTGGCAGGAAGACCATCTCAGTGTGCAATAATCTGAAATACGATCAGTGTTTTTAAAGCTTAAAAACATAACTACAATAATTTTTAAGGGATATACAATATAAAAGATGTAAATTGTATCATTCTACAAAAAACATGTGCAGGGTGGAGTAAAGTGTGTAGTTGTTTAATGTGATCAAACTTAAATTGTTATCAGCTCAAACTAGCTTGTTATTTCTGTAAGATGTTTTATGTAAGCCTCATGGTAACCACAAAACAGAAACCTATAGCAGATATACAATGATGAAAAGCAAGTAATCAAAGCATACTACTAGAGCAAATCATCTAATCATAAGGGAAGACAGCAAGAGAAAGAAAAAAACAAAGGCTCTATAAAATAACCAGAAAGGCGGGGTGCAGTGGCTCACACCTTTAATGCCAGCACTTTTGGGAGACCAAGGCAGGCAGATCACCTGAGGTCGGGAGTTCAAGACCAGCCTGGCTAACATGGCAAAACCTGGTCTCTACTAAAAATACAAAAATTAGCCAGGTGTGGTAGCAGGCACCTGTAATCCCAGCTACTCGGGAGATTGAGACGGGAGAATCACTTGAACCCAGGAGGCGGAGTTTGTAGTGAGCCAAGATCACACCATCGCGCTTTAGTCTGGGCAACAAGAGCAAAACTCTGTCTCAGGGAAAAAAAAGAGCAGTAAAAGTCCTTATCTATCAATAATTACCTTGATTAAATTCTCCAGTCAAAAGGCATAGAGTGACTGAATTAATAAAAAACAAGACCCAATTATGTGCTCCCTAAAAGAGACTCATTTAGCCTTTAAGGTCACACATAGATTGAAAGTGAAAGGATGGGAAAAGATATTCTACGCAAATGAAAATCGAAAGAGAGCGGGGGTAGTGATACTTATTTAAGAAAAAATAAGCTTTAGGTAAAAAACTAAACCAAGACTGATATGGTTTGGATCTGTGACCCCACCAAATCTCATGTCAAATTGTAATCCCCAGTGTTGGAGATGAAGCCTAATGTGAGGTTTTTGGATTATGACAGAGGATTTCTCACCAATGGTTTAGCACCATCCCCCTTGATACTGTCCTCGTGATAGTGAGTGGGTCCTTGTGAGATGTGGTTGTTTCAAAGTGTGCAGCACCTCTGGCCCTCTCTCCCTTGCTCCTGCCCTGGCCATGTGACCTGACTGCTCTGCCTTGCCTTTTGCCGTGATTGTAAGTTTCCTGAGGTCTCCCCAGGAGCCAAGCAGATGGCAGCATCGTACATCCTGTACAGCCTGCAGAACCATGAGCCAATTGAACCACTTTTCTTTATGAATTACCCAGTCTCAGGTATTTCTATATAGCAATGTGAGGATGGACTAATACAGAGACTAAAAGGGTCATCATATAATGATAAATGAATCAATTTATCAAGAAGATACAACAATTTAAAATATATATGCATACAACATTGGAGCACCTACATATATAAAGCAAATGTTAATAGATCCAAAGAGAGAGACAGACTGTAATATAATAAGATTAGGAGACTTCAATACCCCACTTTCAACAATGGACAGATCATCAAGTCAGGAAATTAATAAGGGAATATTAGACTTGAAATACACATTAGATCAAATGGACTTAACAGACTTATAAAAAGCATTCCATTCCATAGCAACAGAATATGCATTCTTCTCAAGAGCATACAAATCATTCTCCATGGTACAGCATGTGCTAGGTCACAAAACAAGTCTTAACAAATTTAATTAGACTGGAATACTCTCAAGTGTATTTTTCAACCAGAAAGATATAAAACTAGAAGTAAATGATAAAAAGACTTTTTGGAAATTCACAAATAAATGAAAATCTAACAGCACGTTCCTAAACAACCAATTGGTCAATAAATAAAGACAAAATTAAAAAATATCTTGAGACAAACAAAAATGGAAATAAAACATACCAAAACTTATGGGATTCAGCAAAGAGGAAATTTTATAGCAATAAACACCTATATCCAAAAAGAAGAACAATTACAAATAAACCACATAAAGTTATGTCTCAAAGAACTCTTTCTTTTTATGGCTGAATAGTACTCCATTGTGTATAAGTACTACATTTTCTTTCTTGTTTTTTTTGGAAACAGAGTCTCACTCTGTTGCCCAGGCTGGAGTGTAGTGGTGTGATCTCCACTCACTGCAACCTCTGCCTCCTGGGTTCAAGTGGTTCTTCGGCCTCAGCCTCTCTTGTAGGTGGGATTACAGGCACCCACCACCACACCCAGCTAATTTTTGTATTTTTAGTAGAGACAGGGTTTTACCATGTTGGCCAGGCTGGTCCCGAACCCGTGACCTCAGGCGATCCGTCACCCTTGGCCTCCCAAAGTGTTGGGATTACAAGCGTGAACAATAACCAGTGCTGGTGAGGATGTGGATGGCTCACATTTTCTTTATCCATTCATCTGTTGATGGATACTTTCATTGTTTCCAAATCTTAGCTATTGTAAATAGTGCTGCAGTAAGCATGAGAGTGCACATAACTCTTTGATATACTGATTTTCTTTATTTTGAATATAGACCCAGCAGTAAGATTGCTGAATCATATGGTAACTCTAATTTTAGTTTTTTTTTTTTTTTTTTTTGAGACAGAGTTTCGCTCTTGTTGTCCCGGTTGGAGTGCAACGGTGCAATCTCGGCTCACCACAACCTCAGCTCCCTGGGTTCAAGGGATTCTCCTGCTCAGCCTCCCAGGCAGCTGGGATTACAGGCGCCCGCCACCATGCCTGGATAATTTTTTGTATTTTTGGTAGAGATGGGGTTTCACCATGTTGGCCAGGCTGATTTCAAACTCCAGACCTCAGGTGATCCACCCGCCCCGGCCTCCCAAAGTGCTGGGATTACAGGTGCGAATCACCGCTTCCGGCCTATTTTTAGTTCTAAACTTCAAACCTTCAAACTGTTCTTCATAGAAGTTGTACTAATTTACATTCCCACCAACAGTGTATGAGTGTTCCCTTTTCTCCACATCCTCACCAGCATTGGTTATTGCCTGACTTTTGGGTAAAAGCCTTTTTAACTGAAATGAGATAATATCTCACTGTAGTTTTGATTTGCATTTCTTTAATGGCCAGTGATATTGAGTACCTTTTTATATGCCTGTTTGTCATTTGTACGTCTTCTTTTGAGAAATGCCTATTCAAATCTTTTGCTCAATTTTTGATAGGAGTACTAGATTTTTTTTTTCCAATAGAGTTATTTGAGCTCCTTATT